>JANAVB010015200.1:6096884-6345313 GCA_029216955.1 Iris pallida
ATACCAGTATACATCGCTGTCTTTGCATTTGCTCTCTTAACTTTGCCTTTACATTATTTCAGTTGTGATTAATATTCTGTGATTGTGCTGCTAACATTTTTTATTTAGCATTATTCCGCTGCCAACTCTATTCACCCCCCCTCTAGAGTATTACGCTTTACTATTTCGTTCCTACAAAACTATCCCTGTTCGTGGGGGTAAAGGGAAAGAAGTCCTAAAATTCAATACATCCAAAGGAGCTTCCAATTTTTAAGGTGCCTCAGACAAGCCTAAGGAGACCTTCTCCTTCGATGAAGATGATGTCATTACCATCTTCCACACATTGACGAAGGGCAATAAGCTGACATTGCCTCCACCACGACGTCCTACAGAGACGAGCCAACTCAATGATCCCAAGTACTGTCTCTATCATCAGTACATACATCATTCTACCAAGGACTGCATCGTCCTAAAAAAGAAGATACAACAGCTTATCGACAGCCAAGTGATCAACCTCGAAGCTGAAGACAAGGTTGTATCTGCTAACATGATCTCTCTTCAGTTTGGCAACTTTCCTCCTACAGAAGTCCCAGACGGCGTGGTTCCGATCCCCAAGGCGATGATGGAAGTCGTCAACCTACCACCAGCTCAGAACTCGACCTTGGCCCCACTCACAACTGAACGTGGTGAGATCATGTGGGTCCACCCGGACCTTGTCCAAGAAGTGACACAGGGGGTAGCACCTTCCAAGGCAAGAAGGGACAAAAAATTCAAGCCATGCCATATGGTATCCTGTCCTATCTACGAGGTTCTATCTGGCGAGACGCGATCGGGGTAGACTTATCTTCGGACGTACGATCCCGCACAAGAAGATGCAATACCTCATCAAGCTCCTACTGCCCTCACAAGCTCAAAAGCCGGCCCGTCCAAGCCTCAAACTACGGACAAATCCAAGCAGAAGGTGACGCGGTTTGACAAATCTCTAAAGGTGCCAGCTCTTGAAGGCATGGATCGACCCTACAACTTTGGCATACTTGCTCAGCTAGCCAATACACCTGCCAGGTTGTCTCTGTTCGATCTATTGTGACTCTCCAAAGAAATACGGAAGGCCTTAAGTGAGGCATTGCTACATGCCGACTTTAACCTCGCTGAAGTCAAAGCCCCCGCTGAAGATCCTGTCTCCTGTCCCCACTGCCACAGTACTATGGAAGTGGTGCCCAACACCACCTTCTCATAGGAGGACATGCTACTAAAAAATAATCGTCATGATAGACCCCCGTACTATACAGGGTATATCGGGACGATCAAGGTGGACCGTATGCACATCGATCCAGGATCCTCCCTCAGTATAATTCCTAGAAGTTTGCTTCAAATCCTAGAAATCCCCGTACACAAGCTATCCGCAACCAACACAACTATCATGGCTTTCAATGCTCGTCGAAGCCATCTGCTGGGTAACATCCGTCTCAAATGCCAGATCGGTGATCTCCGGACGGAGGTATCCTGCTATGTGATCGATGGCAATGTATCCTACAACATCTTGTTGGGATGTCCATAGATACACGAGAACATGATGGTGTAGGAACGAAATCGTAAAGCACAATACTCTAGAGGGGGGTGAATAGAGTAGGCAGCAGAATATTGCTAATTAAAAAATATTAGCAGCAAGATCACAGAATAATAATCACAACTAAGTAAAGTAAAGGTAGAGATAAGAATGCAAACGCAAAGACAACGATGTATACTGGTTTCCCTCTGTTGAGGACTAATCCTGTCGGTAGAACTCTTGCTACCAGTTAAATCCACTATTGGCAAAACTGCAAGTTTTCTTACGAAGTCCTTGCAACTTCTACAATGCGAGCTTTGATACGAAGAACTCGTCCAACTTCAAATGTGAAAAGGTATTCTTCAATCAAGCCTTCTGATTACAATCTCTCAGAAACTTCTAGACCGTACCGCACTGGCAAATCGACTACAGGATTGTAATTGGCTTGGGATCTGAAATTTAAAGCTCAAAAAAAACTCTTTGGAAGACTGAAAGCTTTAGATAGAGAGAAGATTGAAAGTGAATGAGTGAGTTAAAATGACCGAAATCTTTCTCTATTTATAGGAGTTCCAAAGACTGAATTCTGGCAGAATTCGGGCAAAACTTTTTAAGAAAATATCGGTCAAATCTGCAACTGCAGGAGGACCAAGTTCCAGAAAATTCAAAAATCAAACGGCCACCAACCGAACTCTGGCCGACCTCTGGCCGAGTTAGATCAGGTTTTAAAAATATAGTTTTTGATGATTTTTGAAAACCTTTTTGAAAACCTTTTAAAAACTTTTGTTTAAAAGAATTTTTTTCAAAACAAAGGATATTTTAAAAGTATTTTGAAAACATTTTGGAATAGCCTATTTGCCAGTACGACTCGGTGTACAACGTATTCCTAGATTCAATAAAATGAAAAATATATTGCTCAAAGGAAATACAGACTCGAACAAGCAAACATAGCTTCAGTCTTGAACTGCGTAGATAGCTGTTTTTGTTCTTGTCCAAGAGTCCAATACATCCTGACTAGCTTCACATATCGAGACAGAGTTTGATCAATTATTAAAATCAGGTTGACCATATGACTAACGGGCCAACAATCTTCCCCATTTTGATAATTGACAAACTATGAATGATATAACATTTAAGCTTGAAATAAAATCAAAAATTGTTCATGTCCTACATTTTCTCAAAAGAATGTTAGATCTTTATTTTTCTCCCCCGTTGTCACTTAGCAAAATAATTGCAAAAGAGAAAAACTCCCCCGCAATCAATGCATAAATAATAGATAGTGAAGAAACATAAGAAAATAAACATGATAAATGATAGTAAAGAAAATATGAATGACATCACAGGCATGTATTTGTACTCAGGCAATTTATAATAAACAAAGAATTATATCACAGGCAGTTTATAGTAGAGAAGCAGATAAAGAAATGCTAAGTAAATGAACTGATGTGAATAATAAATTACGAATCTCATAAAGATAAAGATAAAGATCTTCAGATGACATCAAATAAAACAAATCCAGTACGAGTCCTCAAAAAGAAATACTGATAATAAAGTCTGAAAATAGAAAAACTTGGAATGTCGGAGCATTTCCAAGTATACAGGAGATAATGTCTAAGTCTCATATCAACTAACATATCACAACTCCTCCTCCTCCTCATCATCATCATCAGTATGATGACCAGCATGTCCAGAAGGACCAACTCCAGAGGTACCCGCACCAGAAGGGTGAGGAGGAGCGCCAGTGTAAAACTCACGGACATAGTCACGAGGAGGAGCACGGTCAGAACGGTACCAATCATATGCGTTATCGGGACAGTGGTAACCAGAGAAAGCTGGATCTCTAGGGATGGAACCGGCTGAATGTCCAGTCTGGGCGAAACGAAGATCAGCTAAAGAATTTGCAATCGCCTGATAACGAGTGACGTCGCGGAACTCACGTTCGCAGGCCATGTCCGTCATAGAGACGTGCAAATCTGAAAGGTGCTGGTGTATGCCCTCAAAAGTCATAGCATACTGCTGAGGAGGTGGAGGAGGTGGAGCAGTAGTAGGAGCAGGAGGAGGAGCAGATGCAGTCATACTGCAACGAGATAACTTGAGAACCTTGGGCTCAGGGTCTTGAGCACAAGTAGACCAGTCAATATCGAAACGCTGAAAGATGCGTGGGAGAATCATCGCATAAGAGAGATTTCTATCTCTTGTACGACAACGTCCCATCATCTGAATAATGGTCTTAGGGGCAGAAAATGGAATCCCCTTAAGAATGTGATACATAGCAGATAATTCAAGAGACGTGACATCATCCTTCGAAGTAGACTTCGGAAGGAGAGTGGAATAAATGATACGGTGTAATTCATAATTAAACAAGTTCAAGTTGTTTGCCTTAAACTTTCCAGAGCGAACTCGATCAGGTGCACAAAGTTCAGCTTTGAAACTGGTAAGTGTCGTGCCTTCGGGGAAATCAAACTCAGTGATGTCAACAAGCGGTTCACCTTCGTTTGGAATACCAAGGATCTCCGCTAAGAGAACATCATTAAAATTGATATCTAATCCTCCAACACGTGTACTTACATCAAAAGTGTTTAATATGATATTGTAGTAAAACAGTCTAATGGCATTAGTTGCTACGGGAAAATAGAGTTTAACAAAATGCTGTAACCCTAATGCCTCAAAGAAATGGCGATGATCAGGAAATACAGTCCACTTGATGGGTACGCCTGTGCATATGGATCTCATGAAGAAGTCTCCATACCACAGTAAGGCTTGGTCTAGGGTTTGAAAGTAAAATCCGTCGAACGCGCCGTCGCTAGATTGGACTAGCAAAAATAGAGAATTAGTAGGTGGATCCGAAGATGAACCTTCCTCACTTGGTTTGGTTGTCTTCTTCCTATTAAAGGGGTAGAATCCCTTAGGTTCCATTTGTGAAAATAAAAGGAAATAGCACGAAATTGAACGGAGAGGAAACAAGTAGTTATACCTCCCGAAATTGAAGTATGTTGTAGAGAATGAAGAACTCCGCACGAATCCAAAGTTTGGATTGATTTCACCACTTGGATTGTAAGAGAGGGAGTGATGAAGAACTAGGGTTTGGGGTTCTTCTTGTGCGGCTGCTGGTTCTGTTTGATATGGTTTGGAAGCAATGAGGAAGAAAGGCTCTCGGGTTCTAGTTATATAACCTGACACCCTCAACCGAACTCGGGCCGTATTCGGTACGAAGTCTGGCCGAATTCGCCTGGGTTTGGTTTGGAGCACTTTCTTTTTCATTGGCTCATTTCAAATATTTAATTCAAAGATTAGTAATTTTGACGTTAAAATAATATAATTAATGTTATTTTATAAATTAAATTTTGTTACACAGCGACTGTTTTAGATTAGCTGTAGGAGTACTGTCCCAGCTAGCGAAGGTTCACCGGGAACTCTTAAGTACCGCTTTGCTTCAACCGTAGTTGTGGTGATAGACAGACTCTTTATTGGCATGTCTCTAACTTTGTTTTTGAATATTGAAATAAAATCATAAAATAAAATCAATTAACATTATTGACGTCCAAAATTTCTAATTCTCGACGTAAATAATTGAAACGATCTTCTGCTAGAGGTTTTGTGAAAATGTCAGCTAATTGATTCTCAGTATCTATGTATACAAGGTCAATATCTCCATTTTGATGATGATCTCGAAGAAAATGATGTCGAATCTCGATATGTTTAGTACGAGAATGATATACAGGATTCTTAGTCAAATTAATAGTGCTCGTGTTATCACAGAAAATGGGAATGTGTGTATAAAATAAATCATAGTCTTCCAAGGTTTGTTTCATCCACAAAATCTAAGCGCAACAACGTCCTGCAGCGATATACTCAGCCTCTATTGTTGATAGGGCTACATAATTTTGCTTTTTACTAAACCATGAGACTAAAGCTTTGCCTAAGAAATGACATGTGCCACTGGTACTTTTTCTATCAACTTTGCATCCAGCAAAATATGCATCCGAATAACCAGTAAGGTCAAAGGACTTAGTTTTGGGATACCACAAGCCAATAGAAGAAGTTCCCTTAAGGTATCGAAAGATACGCTTAACTGCACACAGATGTGATTCCTTTGGATTAGCTTGAAAACGTGCACACAGGCAAACGCTAAACGTAATATCTGGACGACTAACAGTTAAATAAAGTAAACTACCGATCATACCTCGATACTTACGTGTGTCGACCGGCTTGCCTTGTTCATCAATATCAAGCTTTGTTGAAGTTGCCAACGGAGTGCCAATAGGTTTGACATTGTCCAGATCGAACTTCTTTAGCAAATCTTTTGTATACTTGGCTTGATTTATGAACGTCCTATTGTCAGTTTGTTTGATTTGCAGTCCGAGAAAGAATTTCAGCTCTCCCATCATGCTCATCTCAAACTCATTCTGCATACACTTAGAAAATTCTTGACACAGAGATTCATCAGTAGATCCAAATATGATATCATCTACATAGACTTGTATTAAAAGAAGCTTACCATTAAAGGACTTAATAAAAAGTGTAGTGTCAACCTTGTCTTTTAAAAAACCGTTGTCAAGTAGAAAAAAGCTTAGACAATCATACCAAGCACGAGGGGCTTGTTTCAAACCGTACAAAGCTTTCTTCAACTTGAAAACATGATCAGGGTTTTTAAAATCTGTGAAGCCTGGAGGTTGTGCTACAAAAACTTCTTCTTTTATAAAACCATTTAAAAATGCACTCTTGACATCCATTTGAAATAATTTGAAATTATGAAAACATGCAAATGCACATAACATACGAATAGATTCTAATCTCGCTACTGGGGCATAAGTCTCATCGTAGTCGATACCTTCTTCCTTATTGTATCCTTGAGCTACGAGTCGAGCCTTATTATGAGCCACTAAACCATTTTCATTTAGTTTATTTCGGAATACCCAACGGGTGCCAATGACCGGATGATCAATAGGCTTGGGAACAAGTTCCCAAACTTGATTCCGTTCAAATTGGTTTAATTCCTCTTGCATAGCATCTATCCAAAAATTATCACTACATGCTTCATCAATAGTTTTGGGTTCTAGCTGTGAAATAAAAGCAACACTAGAAACAATATCGCTACTGGATGTACGAGTACTTACACCTTTGGTAATGTCACCAATTACCAAATCCTTTGGATGATCAGCCGTAAATTTTAATCTTTTCGGCAGACTCTGAAGGTAGCTGGTTCCTGGATCTTCTCTAGGAGGATCAGCTAGTGCCGAGCTTGGTTGAGAATCAGCTATTGTTGAGCTTGGTACAGTTGGATCTTCGTCATTGTCATCGATAGTCATTTGATTCAGTTCATCAAAAGTAACGTTGATTGGCTCTTCGATGATCATGGTTCGTTTGTTGAAGATCAAACTTTTCCAAATTGTCTTTTGTATTTAGAATAAAACATTTATAACCAAATATTCTAAAATAAGAAACAGATGGAATTCTATCAAACCATAACTCAAATGGAGACTTCTTCGATTTGGGTCGAATTAGAACTCTATTGAGAACAAAACAAGCTGTATTGACAGCTTCAGCCCAGAAATATTTGGGTAGACTAAACTGGTTTAACATTACTCTGGCCATTTCGGATAGAGTTCTATTCTTACGTTCCACAACTCCATTTTGTTGTGGAGTCCTAGGGCAGGAGAACTCGTGTACAAAATCGTGTGTGTCACAAAATTGCTCAAACTCTGTATTCTCAAATTTGCCACCATGATCGCTTGTTATGCTAGTGATCATGTAACCTTTTTTATTCTGTACTTTCTTACAAAGGCGACAAATTCGGATAATGCATCATTCTTGCGTGTCAAGAAGTATACCCACGTGCATCTAGAGAAATCATCTACAATTACGAAAGCATAAAGCTTACCTCCGAGGCTAGCAACTCTGCTAGGACCAAATAAGTCCATATAAAGTAATTGTAGAGGTCTTATAGTACATACTGCGTTTACTGACTTGAATGTGGATCTGGTAGCTTTGTTCTTTTCACATTGGCTGCATACCGAATCCTTTTTGAATGTTATGTCCGGTAAACCGCGTACTAGCTTCTTTGTGGATAATCTTGATATTATGTCCATATTTGTGTGACCGAGTCTCATGTGCCACAGATGACTCTCATCACTTTTAGCCATTAAGCATCTACCTGAAATGTTAGTTTCTTCCAACAAATAGAAAGCATATATGTTGTCTTCCCTGATACCTTCAAAGATAGTACTACCAGTTGAGCCATCAACTATAGTACATTTGTCTTTGCCAAAGTTGATGCCATAACCATGATCAGCTAGATGACTTACGCTGAGTAGATTATGTTTCAACTCGGTAACCAGACATACATCCTTAATTATAGGATAGGGAGACTTACCAACATCACCGATACCAATAATATACCCTTTCAAGTTATTACCGAATGAGACATAGCCTTCCTTCTTTTTCTTCGACAATGTTGCAAATAGTGTAGCGTCACCGGTCATATGCCGTGAACAACCGCTATCGAGGATCCATTTGCTTCTAGCATGTGAAAGGTGTTCCACCTACAAAACAATTTGTAGATAAAACTTTTGGTACCCATTTCCTGTAGGGTACTAAAATGTTAGCCTTTGGTATCCAAGCATAAATATTTAAATCAACAAGCTTTCTGATTCTACATGCAGATGAAATATGACCAATGAGGCCACAGTAATGACATTTTGTATGTCAAATGTTGAAAGCTGAGTGGTGTGCATGGTTGGTAGGTTTAGGTTTTCTAAGCATGCCTATAATCCTGTTTGGGCTTAACCTTTTGGGGTAAAGGTTTGATAGTGTTAGGTCTGACAGTGTTTGGCTTGGGAATGTTCTAATTTTTCGGTAAGTGACACGTGTTAGGGAAGGAAGCAGCAGTCTCAGGCTGTTTTCCTAACCTAATTTCTAATCTTTTGGAAGTGTCATACAACTTAGTATAATCAGAAGTGAGTGTTTCTATTCTGATTTGTGCACTTTGAAGACTTTTCTTCTCTTTAGAAAGTTCTTCCTTGAGTTGGTCAATAACTTTGTCTTTCTCTTTAGATGACTTGGTAGTCTCGTGTAATAAGAGCTTTATTGAAGAAAGCTCACCAGACCCACTAACATTATTTCTAACCTCAGCTAGTAGGTCGGTAAGTCTACCTATTTTACTTTTGTACTCTTTGAGTACCTTCTTAGAGGTCTGATACTTGCTACGTAGTTTCCTGTAATCAGTAATCAGTTCACTGAAGGCATCTCCTAATTGCTCAAAGGTGAAGTCATCATATGTATCAACTACAGGTTCAGTAGGTACCTGATCGGATGCCATAAAGCATACGTTTGCAGCGTCTTCTGATTGTTCGTCTTCTGGGTCACTGGCTTCACTTTCATGCCATATGCTGGTATTGGCATACTTCCGTGATGTCGATCTCTTCAGGTTCCCTTTTTTATACCTGTTGCTCTTCTTGCTTGATGATGAGTTTGTAGGACAATCCTTCTTCATGTGTCCCTTCTTCTTGCAGCCATAGCAGACAGCATCATCGTGATACCAGTTGTTGCTGTTGTTTTCTTTGGCTCTCTTCTCATGTCTCATGAATCTCTTGAATTTCCTTGCTAGGAGTGCTTGATCTTCAACATCAGATTCACTGCTGTCTGAGTCACCTTCAGCAGCTTTTCTGTGCTGAACCTTGAAAGCGATCGTCTTATCCTTTGGTGCAGGCTCTTCAAAATCTTGTAGCTCCAGTTCATGAGTGATTAGCTTACCCATGAGTACTTCGAGGGACATAGTTGTGAGGTCGTTCCCTTCAATGATTGCAGTAGCCTTTGGAATCCAGTTCTTGGTAAGTGTTCGCTGGAGTTTGCGAATCTTTTCATGGTTACTGTACTCTTTGCCTAGGGAGGAAAAAAGATTTACAATATTCAAGAATCTTTCGAACATCTGAGTAACTGTTTCGTTGGGCTTCATCTTGAACAGCTCATACTCTTGAGTAAGTCAGCTGACTTTTGATTCTTTGACTTGAGTCGTGCATTCATGTGTGACTTCAAGTAGCTTCCATACTTCATTAGCCGTTGTGCAGATAGACACCCTGTTAAATTCAGTTCTGACTAAAGCCCAAAATAGAGCGTTAATAGCACGTGCGTCAAGACTGGCCTTTTTTTTTTCCTCCTCTGTATATCTGCTATGGGGTTTTTCAACTAAAACTCCATCAACATTTATACGAGGTGGCTTTTGATAGCCATCAATAACAATAGACCATAAATCAAAGTCAAGAGATTTCAAGAAGAAACTCATCCGTATTTTCCAATAGGTATAGTTCGTACCATCAAACAGTGGAGGTCTGTTTGTGGCCTGGCCTTCACTTATGAATTTTACAGTTGCCATGTGTTGTGCTGTGATCTATATAAAAATTAATTAAAATGAATAAATAATTGTAATGTTACCTTGCTTTACCTGTAACACCCGCTCTGATACCAATTGCAGGAACGAAATCGTAAAGCACAATACTCTAGAGGGGAGGTGAATAGAGTAGGCAGCGGAATATTGCTAATTAAAAAATGTTAGCAGCAAGATCACAGAATAATAATCACAACTACATAAAGTAAAGACAGAGATAAGAATGCAAACGCAAAGACAGTGATGTATACTGGTTTCCCTCTGTTGAGGACTAATCCAGTCGGTAGAACTCTTGCTACCAGTTGAATCCACTATTGGCAAAACCGCAAGTTTTCTTACGAAGTCCTTGCAACTTCTACAACGCGAGCTTTGATACGAAGAACTCGTCCAACTTCAAATATGAAAAGGTATTCTTCAATCAAGCCTTCTGATTATAATCTCTCAGAAACTTCTAGACCGTACCGCACTGGCAAATCGACTAGGGGATTGTAATTGGCTTGGGATCTGAAATTTAAAGCTCAAGAAAACTCTTTGGAAGACTGAAAGCTTTAGATAGAGAGAAGATTGAAAGTGAATGAGTGAGTTAAAATGATCCAAATCCTTCTCTATTTATAGGAGTTCCAAAGACAGAATTCTGGCAGAATTCGGGCAGAACTCTTTGAAAAAATCTCGGTCAAATCCGCAACTGCAGGAGGACCAAGTTCCAGAGAATTCAAAAATCAAACGGCCACCAACCGAACTCTGGCCGAGTTCTGTCAGGGTTAGGTCAGGTTTTAAAAATATAGTTTTTGATGATTTTTGAAAACCTTTTTGAAAATCTTTTAAAAACTATTGTTTAAAAGAATGTTTTTTAAAACAAAGGATATTCTAAAAGTATTTTGAAAACATTTTGGAATAGCCTATTTGCCAGTACGACTCGGTGTACAACGTATTCCTATATTCAATAAAATGAAAAAATATATTGCTCAAAGGAAATACAGACTCGAACAGGCAAACATAACTTCGGTCTTGAACTGTGTAGATAGCTGTTCTTGTTCATGTCCAAGAGTCCGATACATCCTGACTAGCTTCACATATCGAGACAGAGTTTGATCAATTATTCAAATCAGGTTGACCATATGACCAATGGGCCAACAGATGGTCCCTTCCATACTTCACCAGTGCTTCAAGTACGTCAATAGCGACGGTGTCATGAAGATATAGTTTACCGATGTCGATCCTTTCAAGGGCATCGAAGCTTATTATAGAGATTCGGTACTTTACCAATATCAACGCCCCAAGGATGACGGCAATGAAGCTAACAATGAAGCTGAAGCAAGTCCATCCTCCATTCATGGTCCCCTAATTATCGGAGTAAAAGGACGTGCTACTCCAAAAAGTACTCTGAAGCCTCTCACAATCTGGGTAAAAAAGAAGAACCCCGACAAGGTCAAGCCACTGACCATCACTCTCAGCAAGACACCCCGGAAGGAACCTACTGATGCCCGTCCTCCCAATCCTGAAGAATTACCCTACGTGGTGAACTCGTCCAACACTGGCTCCTCTTCCAGATGATGATCCTCTCAATGAGTATATCAATACTCATAATAATATACCTTCAGCAGATGATGTTATCCCTGAAGAAGAACTTGCGTAAAGATTTATCTTTGAATTACCCCAATGTCTATCAATCTGTAAACCACTACATAGATATGATATACGCCCTAGAGAACGGCATAGTACTACACCTCTGCATTTCTGTCACAACACCTCACCTGCGGGAAAAAGTTTACCCTGAAGATATCCTCTACTTCATCGTTCCAGAAAAAAAGAAAGATGAAGAGCTAATCATCTTCGATCGTATAATTGGTGAGAGAAAGTTCGTTCCAGACTCTACTCCTTCCAAGCACAACACAGAAGTTGACTATGACTCAGGGAAAATACAACTTTTCTGGTATAGTTGGCAGGACAAGAATATCATCCAGAATATGGGATATGACATCAAAAGCGACGAAAGGCTAAATTACAGCTGAGGACGACGGTTGCCAATACGATACTTTGCTCCCAGCAAACCGAAGAACTACTATCAACGAAGTGGTATTGGTTTGGGCTATGTCTCTTCTCCAACAACTCCCGAAAGTTCAGATGATGAAGCAGATCGTTGTTCTCATTCTTTCGATTTCTCCCTCTGGGACGCAGACTCCAGCATCGGTGACATGTACAAAGTAACTCTGTCCGTCAACATGGTTTCTGTCGACAAAATTATAGACGATGTCCAATCAATCGAACTCAAAAAATGGGCTCAAAAGATGGACACCAGGTGGGAGCTGCGCTTCGAACAACGGGAACCACCTATCGAAGACGAAGTCATCCACGTCAATCTAGGAGACGAAGCATCCTTCAAACTAATCTTCATCAGCAAAAGCCTATCTGACAATGAACGCCAATCTCTTATACAGCTTATAAGAGAATACATCGACGTCTTCGTATGGAGCTATGAAGACATGCCAGACTTGGACCCTAAAGTCGCCATGCACCGCCTGAACATTTTGTCTAAAGCGAAGCTAGTGAAGCAGCAGAAACGACGATTCTGACCAGATGTCATAGAAGCCATCGAGAATGAAGTCAAGAAGCTCATTGCCAGTGGATTCATTTGCGAGGAACAACACCCAGACTGGGTTGCCAATATTATTCTAGTCGTAAAAAAGAACGATAAAGTTTGGGTCTGTATCGACTACCGTGATTTGAACTCTGCATGCTCGAAGGACGAGTTTCCTCTACCAATCACCGACGTAATGATCGACAATACTTTTGGCTTCGAACGGATGTCCTTCATGGACGGGTTCTCAGGCTACAACCAGATCAAGATGTTCTCCGACGATAAGAAGCACACATCTTTTCGAACGCCGTTGGGAGGATACTGCTATACGGTGATGCCCTTCGGATTGAAGAATGGAGGGGCGATATACCAGCGAGCCAAGAACATAATTTTTTGTGATCATTTACGCAAAACTGTGGAGTGCTACGTAGACGATATCGTAGTTAAAAGTCGTCTCAAGGATAACTACCTCCATGACTTGAGAACGGTGTTCGAACTAATGCGTGCACACCAACTAAAGATGAATCCAACTAAGTACTTTATGGGAGTTTCCAGCGGCAAGTTCCTTGGTTTTGTCATCACTTCAAAGGGTATACATCTTAACCCGGAAAAAGTGAAGGCTATCTTCGATATGCATCCTCCAAGAAACCTCAAAGAGCTACGTGGACTACAAGGAAGGCTAGCCTACAACAGACGATTCATTTTGAACCTTTCTGGACGGTGTCAACCATTCACTCAGCTCATGAAGAAAGGCGTATCTTTCGACTGGATTGAACAATATAAACGCGTATTCGACAACATCAAGGCATATCTTACAAGCCCTCCGGTATTGGTAGCTCCAATAATGGGAAAGCCCTTCTTACTATATGTTCACGCTATGGATCATTCCATTGGCGCCCTCCTAGCTCAGAAGAATGAAGGCGGCCATAAACAAGCAATCTACTACCTAAGCCGCACAATGGTGGGTGCCGAACACAGATACACACCGGTGGAGAAGGAATGGCTTGTACTAGTATTTTCCATCCAGAAGACACGCCACTACGTGTCTGGGCAGACTATCCATTTCATATCTAAAGTCAACCCTCTCAGAATACTCATGACTAAACCGGGCTCTCTCAATTCCCGTTTAGCTATATTGGCAATGCTCTTGACTCCATACGATATGAATTTCGTTCCTCAGAAGGCAGTAAAAGGCCAAGCAATAGCTGATTTCCTAGTAGCTCTTTCGGTACCGGAGTCGTCCAAACTCTACGACGAAATTTCCGACGAAGTGGTGTAGTCTAACACTGCAACTGAAGAAATCCCTATTTGGTGAATGTTTTTTGACGGTGCATCAAGAACAGGACCCAAAAGGAATATCGTGGATGGAGTAGATGTCGTGCTCGTATCACCTGATCATCTGGTTATATACACCGTGCATATTCTCTCGTGGAACCATATACCAACAACGTGGCCGAATATAATATTTTATTAATCGGTCTACAAATCGCAAAGCAACTGGGAGTTGACTATCTAGAGGCTTATGGCGATTCCAAGCTAATAGTTAGGTCCGAGGGGATTATGAAGTTCGCCACGAAGATCTCATCCCCTACCACAGAGCAACAATTGAGTTGGCATCTACTTTCGCTGGATTCTTCATCGAGCACGTACCTCGACTTCAGAATATAGAAGCAGATGCTATAGTCGGTCTCGCTGCTTCCTTGACCGTTCCTATCAATACCCAACAGTCGATCACAGTATCTGGTCAAAAACTATTTTGTGTGAAAGATGTCTTGCATATTCATCATAGTTACGCAGCGAAAACAAACGTCGATGCTAAAGACTGGAGATTTTCCTTCATAGACTACGTTGTCTATGGAATCCTCCCCGAGGACCCGAAGGAAGCAGTATCCTTCCAAAGACGATTCCTCAGATTTTACTACGATACAGCTACCAAGATGTAGTACCGACGTTCTTACGACGGCCTACTATTACAATGCTTACCAGACACAGAAGCCAAACATGCACTACGGGAGGCGCACGATGGAGTTTGTGGTGCACATCAACCAGGCCCCAAATTACAAGATCGCCTCAAAAGAATGGGTCATTACTGGCCCACAATGATAGCAGATGCTGTTGAATATGCAAAAAAGTGTAGAGCATGTCAGTTCCATACCGATTTTATTCATCAACCTTCGGAGTTTCTACACCCGACGGCAGTATCTTGGCCATTTGAAGCCTGGGGCATGGATGTCTAGGACCAATCAGCCTGCCATCCTCCAAAGTACATCGGTTTATTCTAGCCATAGTCCATTACTTCCCCAAATAGACGGAAACTACACCGCTCAACGAAGTAAAGACGTCAAACGTGATCAGTTTTATCAAACATCACGTCATCTACCGCTTTGGCCTACCTCGCAGGATCATCTATGATAATGGTCCACAGTTCGCAAGACATTCATTCTATCATTTCTGCGATAAGAATCGAATCCAGAACGTAGCCTCTACTGCCTACAATCTAGCGGCTAACGGGCTAGCATAAGCCTTTAACAAAACCATCATAAAACTTCTCAAGAAGTTTGTATCTTCAAATAAGCACGATTGGAACAAGAAGCTCGGTGAATGTCTATGGGCTATCGTATAACGGTCCAGACTCCAACTGGCAGTACGCCATTCTCTCTGGTTTAAGGAAGCGAAGCAGTTCTTCCCCTAAAAATCCAGATTCCTTCTCTTCGGATAGCCTTAGCCAGCGAGCTGACTACTGAAGAAAACTATCGTCTGCGACTCCAGGACCTCGAAGCGCTAGACGAAAAATACATGTTAGCTCAGCAGCGCATTGAGCTAACCAAGCACGCCTTTCCAAAGCCTTCAATAAAAAAGTGAAGGAAAGGATCTTCCAAGTCGATGATCTAGTCCTAGCAGTAAGAAGACCGATGGTCTTGACGCACAAAACAAAAGGGAAATTCCAGCCTAAATGGGAAGGTCCTTTCGTCATAGAATCGGTGTATTCTAAAGGTGCGTACCGGCTAACCAAGTCCGATGGTGACTTGCTTATGATGCCTATCAATGGCAAGTTCCTGAAGAAATACTATGTGTAACATCTTTTTGTTCACATATGTTCAGTCATGTAAATATACAGTACGATGTTTATATGATTCCAAAAAAAACTATCTAACTATTATCCGTATTTCAAGAGTCTTAACTATAAAATGGATAATAGGTCCACATCAGATATAGAACATCCTCTGCTATTACGTCCATATTACCTCTACTAGCAACTTCATTCAACTTATTATCTATATTCGAATAACTTGACTATAAAATGGATAATAGGTCCACATCAAAATTCTCCAGCAGAATATCCACCAGAAATATCTCTACTACGTCCACATTACCTCTAGCATCAATATTTCAACAAAACCACATTCACTTCTAGAAAGAGTTGTTATTTAAAAAACAGGGATACAAGAGCCGTGACGGCCAAAAAAGAAAAAGAAAGAGTTACATCTACTGGATACACAGACGGTTTATGCTGTCCCTCAGAGCAACAATCTCGACTTCAGATTTCACAGCAACTCAACGCCGTACCTCTTCTTGATGAGCGACTTCAGTTTCAAAGAGGATCAGACCCTGATGGTTCCCCTTTAACTTCGCCAGCTGCTTTCCTAAATGGGCAGAAGCGGTGGCAGTCATGGCAGCCTGAGACAAATAATCCTGGCCTGTTCAGATGTTGCCACCCTCAAGTCATCTTCCAGCTGCATGATCTCATTCCTAATTTGCACAATGATATTGTGCTTCTCAGTGATCTTCGCAGCTAGCCTATTCTTCGAGGCAGTACGGGCCTCACTTGCAACGTTGAACAGGCCATACTAGTCAGCCAGCTCGCTAATCTCCTATATAAGGGCGTCCTTCCTTGCCTGGAAGATAGCCTTCTCCTCCGCAAGAGCCGTCATCAGAGCGTCATCCTCTGCGCGGAACAGTGATGTTGGGCTCCGCTGTTTGGCATCCCGGAACCTGGCCACTTGACCCTCCAGGTCATTCAGAAATTTCTTCAGAGTGTTGGCCCGCTCCTCATAGCCGGCTATGCACTCGAGGGCCTCTACCTGACATTCGACAACAGCCTTTACGGGACCAAAGGTAGCGCTCTGATTTATGACTCTAGGAAGCTTCACCTTCAGCACCGAGTAGAAAGCTCTGACAACTTCCTGAGCCATCTCCTCATTTTCCGTGGAGGTCGTCGGAGAAGAAGCTTGGAAGTTTTCTCTACTTCAGGGAGGAATACCTGACAAGAAGCCAAACTTGACAAAAAAATCCATTCCACAAAAAAATTGGACGACGCATGAAGGATGGACCGTTTCAAATTCTACTCCGATGAATCTGTCAGTTCGAATTTCGAAGAAGATCTCAACAGTCGTATCGCTCTAACAGGTTGGCCAAATACTATGCGCCCAAAGGAGAGACCGTGCTATGCGCCTATGGCATCACGAGAAGATGATCCATGCTTCTTTCAAAGTATTTCGATCTCGTTCAAGTATCGAAAACTTTGAAGGGGGTCTTTTAGAAGCATGAAATTTTTTCAACAAATGAAGCCCCATGCGCCCAAGGCAGTATAGCTCCATGTGCCTAATTCATGTTGGCCCATTGGTCATGGTCAAACCTGATTTTAATAATTGATCAAACTCTGTCTCGATATAATTGCAAGTCAACTCAGATGTTTACCTACGACGTTTTGGACACTGCTCAACAATAGTTATTTACTATATTCAAGACTGAAGCTGTTTCGAAGCTGTTTGCCATTCAGAATGTACTTCCTATTATGCTATGTAATTTTTCATTTTATTGAGTCTAGGAATACATTGTACACCGAGTCGTACTGGCAAATAGGCTATCCTAAAACATTTTTCAAAACCATCCTATTCTTTTACAAATGACCTATGTTTTTGAAAAACATTCTTTTTATAAAAAGCTTCTGAATGATTTCTCAAAAAGCAAAAATTTATTTTCTCAATTGAACTGGCAGAACCCCAGGAGAACTCGACCAGAGTTCGGCCAGAGTTCGGCCATTTGGAACGTTAGTGAACGTTGGGTTTTTGAACTTGGTCATCCTTCAGTTGAGGTTTGTTTCGAAGAGTTCTGTCCGAATTCTACCCGAATTCTGTCAGAGTTCTGTGTTTGGAAAAACTATAAATAGAGAAGTATTTCGATCATTTCAAATCACCAATTCACTTTCAATCTCTTCTCTTCTTAAGCTTACATTCTTCCAAAGAGTTCTTGAAAGCTTTCATTTTCAAATCCCAAGCCAGTTACAATCCTCTAGTCGTTTGCCAGTGTAGTACGGTCTAGAAGTTTCAGAGCGATTGTAATCAGAGGCTTGATAGAAGATTTAACTCTTCACAATTGAAGTTGGTCGAGTTCTTCATATCAAAGCTCGCGTCTGTAGAAGTTGCAAGGACTTCGTATGAAAACTTGCAGGATTTTCCAATTGTGGATTCAACTGGAAGATAGAGTTCTTCGGACTGGACTAGTCCTCACAAGAGTGAAACCCCGTATAAATCTCGATGTTTGTGTTTGCCTTCTGATCACTTTTAATTTCTGTTATTTACTTTTGTGATTATTATTATATCTGTGATCTAACTGCTAACAAGTTTTTAATTAGCAATATTCCGCTGCCTACTCTATTCACCCTCCTCTAGAGTATTCGGCTTTACAATTTCGTTCCTACAATTGGTATCAGAGCGTGTTATACAGGTAAAGCAAGATAAAATTGCAGTTATATTCAATTGTTATATAGATCACAGCATTACACATGGCAACTGTGAAATTCACAATTGAAGGCCAAGCCACAAACAGACCTCCACTGTTTGACGGCACAAACTACACTTATTGGAAAACACGTATGAGTTTCTTTCTGAAATCTCTTGATTTTGACTTATAGTCTGTAGTTATTGATGGCTATAAAAAGCCACCTCGTGTTAATGTTGATGTTGTTTTAGCTGAAAAATCCTATAACATATATACAGAAGAAGAAAAGAAAAAGGCCAGTCTTGACGCACGTGCTATTAACGCTTTATTTTGTGCTTTAGACAGAACGGAATTGAACAGGGTGTCTACTTGCACAACATCAAATAAAGTGTAGAAACTTCTCGAAGTGACCCATGAAGGAACAACACAAGTCAAGGAGTCAAAGATCAGCAGACTTACTCAGGAGTATGAGGCGTTCAAAATGAAGCCAAGTGAATCAGTCACTCAGATGTTTACAAGATTCTTGGATATTGTAAATCCTTTGTCCTCACTAGGCAAGGATTACAGTAACCATGAGAAGATTCACAAACTTCTACGAGCCCTTACAAAGAACTGGATTCCAAAGGCTACTACAATCATTGAAGGGAACAACCTCTCAACAATGTCTCTAGAAACACTCATGGGTAAGCTACTCACTCACGAGTTAGAACTTCAAGACTTTTAAGATGCTATACCAAAGGAGAAGTCAGAGAAGACTATCGCTCTCAAGGTTCAACATAGAAGAACCATCGAAGATGATTCCGACGATAGCGACTCCGACTCTGAAGATCAAGCTCTTCTGGTAAGAAAGTTCAAGAAGTTCATGAGATTTAACAGGAGAACAAAAGACAGTAACAACAACAACAACGAGGAAGATCCTATTTGCTACAGATGCAAGAAGAAAGGACACATGAAGAAAGACTGTCCAACAGCATTATCATCAAAGAAAAACAGCAAATGACAAAGGCTACCTGAAGAAATTGACATCAAAAAAGTACGCCAACATAAGCATATGGCATAAAAGTAAAGCCAGCGACTCAGAAGATGAACAATCAGATGACGCTGCAAATGTGTGCTTGATGGCTTGCGATCAGGTAATCACTAATCCTCTATTTGACCCTTATGATGATTTCACCTTTGAGCAACTAGGAGAGGCTTTCAGTGAACTGTTAGTTGATTACAGGAAACTGCGTAGCAAATATGAAACCTCTAAGAAGGTACTCAAAGAGTACAAAGGTGAAATAGGAAGACTTACCGACCTACTAGATCATGTTAGAGATAGTGACTCTTCAAATGAGTCTGGTGAGCTTTCTTCTATTAAATTGTTGTTACACGAGACTGTTAAGCTATCCGAAGAAAAAGACCAAACTATTATCTAGTTAAAGGAAGACCTATCTAAGGAGAGAAAGAGTCTCCAGTGTGCACAGGTCAGATTAGAATCACTCACATCTGACTATACTAGATTATATGACACTTCCAAAAAGTTGGAAATTAGTTTAGGGAAACGGCCTGAAGTTTCTGCTTCCTATTCTAACATGTGTCAATTTCCGAATCATCGGAACACGCCCGACACTGTCAGATCAAACCATACCAAGACTATGCCCAAGAAGACTAATAGGCATGCATTCTTCTATACTAGAAAACCAAAACCTACCAATCATGCACCTCACACTACTTTCAACACTCAACATGCTAAATGTCATTATTGTGGCCTCATTGGTCATATATCTTCTGCATGTAGATTCAGAAAGTTAGTAGATTTAAATGTTTATGCATGGATACCAAAAACTAACCTGTTAGGACCCTACAAGAAATGGGTACCAAAAGTTTCATCTGTAAATTGTTTTGTAGGTGGGACACCCTTCACATGCTAGGAGCAAATGGATCCTCGACAGCGGTTGCTCACGGCACATGACCGGTGACGCTTCATTATTTGCAACACTGTCGAAAAGGAATAAAGAAGGATACGTCTCCTTTGGTAATAATTTGAGAGGGTACATAATCGGTATCGGTGACATTGGTAAGGCTCCCTATCCAGTGATTAAAGATGTTTGTCTTGTTACTGAGTTAAAACATAATCTGCTCAGCATAAACCATTTAGCTGATCATGGTTATGGCATTAACTTCGTAAAAGATAAATGTACTATTATTGATAGTTCAACTGGTAGCACTATATTTGAAGGTATTAGGGAAGACAATATATATGTATTCTATTTGTTGGAAGATGCTAACAATACAAGTAGATGTTTGATGGCCAAAAGTATTGAGAGTCAACTATGGCATATGAGACTCGGTCTTGCAAACATGGATACAATTTCAAGATTATCTACGAAGAAGTTGGTACGCGACTTACCGGATATTTCTTTCAAGAAGGATACGGTATGTAGTGAATATGAAAAGAACAAAGCTACCAAATTCGTATTCAAATCCAAGAACGTTGTAAGTATCACTAGACCGTTACAATTGTCACATATGGACTTATTTGGACCGAGTAGAATTGCTAGTCTAGGTGGTAAGTTATATGTATTTGTCATTATAGATGATTTTTCTAGATATACATGGGTTTATTTTCTTGCACGCAAGAACGATGCATTATCAGAATTCGTCACCTTTTGCAAGAAAGTACAGAATGAAAAGTGATTCATGATTACTCGCATTCGTAGTGATCATGGCGGCAAATTTGAGAATGCAAAATTCAAGCAATTTTGTGACACACACGGTTATCTGCATGAATTCTCTTGCCCTAGGACTCCACAACAAAATAGAGTTATGGAACGTAAGAACAGAACTCTATCTAAAATGGCTAGAATTATGTTAAACTAGTTTAGTCTACCTAGATATTTATGGGTTGAGATGTAAATACAGCATGCTATATTCTCAATAGGGTTCTAATTCGACCTATATCGAAGAAGACTCCCTATGAATTATGGTTTGATAGAACACCAAATGTTTCTTATTTCAAAATCTTTGGTTGTAAATGCTTTATTCTTAATACTAAAGATAATTTGAGTAAATTTGATGAAAAGGCCGATGAAGGTATATTTTTAGGTTATGCAACAAAGAGCAAAGGATATAAAGTCTTCAACAAAAGAACCATGATCATTGAAGAATCTATCAACGTCAAGTTTGATGAGCTAAATCAACACTTAGACGATGATGACAATAAAGACATAATCGCACCAAGTACAGCTACTACAAAACCTTCACACAAAGATGCAGAACCATCACATCAGGCATCATATGAACCTCCAAGCAAAGAAGTCGGAACTAGCAATCTCGAGACTACACCAAAAGAGATAAGATTCTTGGCTAGTCATCCAAAGGATTTGGTAATTGGTGAGATTACCAAGGGTGTATGTACTCATTCCTCTAATAAGATATAGCTTCTTGTGTTGCTTTTGTCTCGCAGTTTGAACCCAAAAATATTGATGAAGCATGTAGTGATAAGTTTTGGTTAGATGCTATGCAAGAGGAATTAAACCAATTCGAACGGAATCAAGTTTGGGAACTTGTTCCCAAGCCTATTTATCATCCGGTCATTGGCACCCGATGGGTATTCCAAAATAAACTGAACGAGAATGGTTTAGTGACTCGTAATAAGGCTCGACTCATAGCTCAAGGATACAATCAGGAAGAAGGTATCGACTACGATGAGACTTATGCCCCAGTTGCGATATTAGAATCCATTCACATATTATGTGCATTTGCATATTTTCATAATTTTAAATTATTTCAAATGGATGTCAAAAGCGCATTTTTAAATGGTTTTATAAAAGAAAAGGTTTATTTAACTCAACCGCCCGGTTTTACTGATTTCAAATTTCTTGAATATGTTTTCAAGTTGAAGAAAGCTTTATACGGTTTGAAACAAGCCCCTCGTGCTTGGTACGATCATCTAAGCACTTTTCTACGTGATAACCATTTTTCAAAGGGAAAGATTGACACTACTTTGTCTATAAAATCTTTGAATAATAATATTCTTTTGATTCAAGTCTATGTAGATAATATTATCTTTGGATCTACTGATGAATCTCTTTGTAAAGAATTTTCAAAGTGTATACATAATGAGTTTGAGATGAGCATGCTGGAAGAGCTGGAATTCTTTCTCGGACTGTAAATCAAACAAACCAACAATGGGACGTTCATAAATTAAGCAAAATACACAAAGGATCTATTGAAGAAGTTCGACATAGAAACAACAAAACCACTTAGCACTCCAATGGCGACTTCAACCAAGCTTGATATTGATGAACAAGGAAAACCTGTCGACATACGTAAGTATCGAGGTATGATCGGTAGCTTACTATATTTAACTGCTAGTCGACCAGACATTATGTTCAGTGTTTGTTTATGTGCTCATTTTTAAGCTAATCCTAAGGAATCACACTTGTTAGCAGTTAAGCGTATCTTTCGATACCTTAAAGGCACTTCTTCTGTCGGCTTATGGTATCCCAAAACCACGTCAGTTGACCTAACAGGTTATTCTGATGTTGATTTTGCCGGATGCAAAGTAGATAGAAAAAGTACTAGCAGCACATGCCATTTCCTAGAAAAAGCACTAGTCTCTTGGTTTAGTAAAAAGCAAAATTCTGTTGCATTATCAACAACCGAGACTGAGTATATCACCGCAGGACGTTGTTGTGCACAAATTTTGTGGATGAAACAAACTTTAGAAGACTATTGATTACATTTACACACATATCCATTTTCTGTGACAATACTACTATTAATTTGACTAAGAATCCAGTATGTCATTCTCGTACTAAACATATCGAGATTCGACATCACTTTCTTAGAGATCATCAACAAAATGGAGACATAGACCTTGTATACATAGACACACAGAATCAATTAGCTGACATACTCACAAAACCTTTAGCGGAAGTTCGTTTCAATTATTTACGTCAAGAATTAGGAATTTTAGATATCAATAATATTAATTAATTTTGTTTTATTAATTAATTTATTCGATACTCAAAAACTGTTTTCGAGACAAGTCCAAAAAGAGTCTGTCTGTCACCACGACTACGATCGAAGCGAAGCGGTACTTAAGAGTTCTCCTGGTGAACCTCCGTTAGCTGGAACAGTACTCCTACAGCTAATCTGAGACAGATGATTGAGTAAAGAATATTAATTTATAAAATAATATTAATTATATTAGTTTGAGATTTAAAATTACTAAACGTTGAATTAAACATTTGAAACGAATTAATAAAAAAGAATGTGGCCTCATTTGAATTATATATATATATAGCCAGACAACCCTTGGCGAATTCGGCCCGAGTTCGGTCCGAATTCGGCCAGAGTTCGGCTGGATATATATATGTACCAGCACGAACCCAAGGCTTCATTCTTCTTCATTCTTCCCCACATCCTCATAACAGCAGCAGCGCGCCTCCGAAACCCTAGCTTATTCTCCATCATTGTTCTTCCAATCCTTGTGGAGTTTCTCGTCCAAACTTTGGATTCGTGCGGAGAACGTCATCCTCTACAGCATATCCAATTCTTGGAAGATATAATTCCTTCTCTCATCCACTTTTCAATACTTAGGGTTTCTAGAAATTTTTGGAAAAGAATGCCCAAGTTTAATCCCTTCAAGAAGAAGAAGACCAATGCCAGTGAAGAGGCATCGTCTTCAGATCCACATACGGATTGCCTCTTTTCTCCGCTCCAATCGGACGATGGTGCGTCGGATGAGTTTTACTTTAAAACTTTCGATCAAGCTTTATTGTGGTACGTCGATTTTATCATGCGTACTATTTGTACCGGATCGCCTATTAAATGGACTGTATTTTCGGATCACCGCCCTTACTTTGAGGCATTACGGTTATAACATTTTGTCATTTTACACTTCCCCATTGCCACTAATGCCATTAGATTATTCTATTGTAATTTCGTGTTAGACACTTTTACAGCGAGGACATGTGTCGGAGGAATTGATATCGAATTCAGTGATGAAACGTTAGCAAAAATCCTTGGTATCCCAAACGAAGGTGCCCCGCTCGATGACGTCACTGATTTTGATTTCCCCGATGGCATGACACTCGTTAGTTTCAAGAATGAGCTTTGTGCGCCCGCACGCGCTCGTCCTGGAAAGTTCAAGGCTAATAACTTGAACTTGTTTAACTACGAATTATATCGCATCATCTATTCCACCTTACTTCCAAAATCCACTTCTAAAGATTATTTCACTGCACTTGAGCTCTCTGCTCTTTATCATATTCTTAAGGGGATTCCATTTTCTGCCCCTAAGATTATCATCCAGATGATGAGTAGATGTCGCGGAAGAGACCGCAACCTATCTTATGCGATGCTTATTCCACGCATCTTTCAGAGATTTGATATTGACCTATCTAATTGTGCTGTCGACCCCGAGCCTAAGTTTCTCAAACTCTCTCGTCGCAGCATTGCCACCGTTCCTCCACCTACTGCACCTACTCCTCCTGTACCTACTCCCACAGCTCCCACAACACCTGTTCCTCCTCATTCTTACCCTATGACATTTGAGGGTATCCATCAGCGCTTTTCAGATATGCAGTCTTTTTATGTTGAGACCTCTAAGGAACACGAGTTCCGTGATGTGACTCGGTTCCAGGCGATTGCCAACTCCTTCGCCGATCTAAGGTTTACGCAGACGGGTTATTCTGCTAGCTCTCTACCTCGAGACCTTCTGTTTCTGGCTATCGTATTAACGACGAGGCGATCCACTCTCTGTTCCAGCCAGGGAACGCCTATGATTGGTTTTTTACCGCTGGTGCCACTCCTCACACTTCTGGCGCTGGTACTTCTAGAGCTGGTCCTTCTGGACATGCTGGAGCTGCAGCTGATGACATTGATGATGATGATGATGATAATTTTTGAGATGTTAGATATTGAGACTGTTACTTTTGTCTCATGTTTACTTGAAAATGCTCCGACATTCCTAGATTTTATCAGTAGTTTTTAGTTATTATCAGCACTTTTCTTTTTTTTTCTATTATGTGACTATTCATAGACATGGTTTTTGATTATGCCTCAGTTTTGGCATCTTAGTCTATTTTTCAGCACTTTATTTGTTTCAATATTATTCTCGCACTTTATTAAATACTGCCTGTGACAAATACATGCCTGTGTTGTTCTATAGTCTATCTGTTTCTCTTACTATATTTACTGTTTATACCATGCATGTCATGATTATTTATTTTTATTGTGTTTTTTCACTATTTGTTACTTATGCAATGATTGCAGGGGAGCTTTCTCTTTTGTAATTATTTTGCTAAGTGACAACGGGGGAGAAATAAGATCTAACTTTTTCGTGATTACAGGTTATGAACAATTTCTTTTGATTACTATTTTGAATTGATTCCAGCTTAGATGTTATATCGGCAAGGTTGGTTAATTATCAAAATGGGGGAGATTGTTGGCCCATTGGTCATGGTCAAAAATGATTTTAATAATTGATCAAACTTTGTCTCGATATAATTGCAAGTCAACTCAGATATTTACCTACGATATTTTGGACACTGCTCAACAATGGATATTTACTATGTTCAAGACTGAAGCTGTTTCGAAGCTGTTTGCCATTCAAAATGTACTTCCTGTTACGCTATGTAATTTTTTATTTTATTGAGACTCGGAATACATTGTACACCGAGTCGTACTGGCAAATAGGCTATCATAAAACAATTTTTAAAACCATCCTATTCTTTTACAAATGACCTACGTTTTTGAAAAACATTTTTTTTACAAAAAGCTTCTGAAGGATTTCTCAAAAAGCTAAAATTTATTTTCTCAATCGAACTGGCAGAGCCCCAGGAGAACTCGGCCAGAGTTCGGCCATTTGGAATGTTAGTGAACGTTGGGTTTTTGAACTTTGTCATCCTTCAGTTGCGGTTTGTTACAAAGAGTTCTGTCCGAATTCTGTCAGAGTTCTGTCTTTGGAAAAACTATAAATAGAGAAGTATTTCGATCATTTCAAATCACCAATTCACTTTCAATCACTTCTCTTCTTAAGCTTACATTCTTCCAAAGAGTTCTTAAAAGCTGTCATTTTAAAATCCCAAGCCAGTTACAATCCTCTAGTCGATTTGCCAGTGCGGTATGGTCTAGAAGTTTCAGAGTGATTGTAATCAAAGGCTTGATAGAAGATTCAAATCTTCACAATTGAAGTTGGTCGAGTTCTTCATATCAAAGCTCGCGTCTGTAGAAGTTGCAAGGACTTCGTATGAAAACTTGCGGGATTTTCCAATAGTGGATTTAACTGGAAGCTAGAGTTCTTCCGACTGGACTAGTCCTCACAAGAGGAAAACCGGTATAAATCTCGGTGTTTGCGTTTGCCTTCTGATCACTTTGAATTTCTGTCATTTACTTTTGTGATTATTATTATATCTGTGATCTAACTGCTAACAAATTTTTAATTAGCAATATTCCGCTGCCTACTCTATTCATCCCCCTCTAGAGTATTCTGCTTTACGATTTCGTTCCTACAAGTCAGTGTAGCTCCATACGCCCAAGTCAGAGTAGCTCCATGCGCCTAGTCAGTGTAGCTCCATGTGGCCGGTCAGTGTAGCTCCATGCGCCCAGTCAGTGAAGGTCCATGCGCCCAGTCAGAGAAGCTTTATGCGCCTAGCCAGTGAAGTTTCATGCGCCCAAGACTAGCTCCTCCGAAAGAAGGGCGCATAGCTTGAGACATGGCTATGCGCCCAAGCATGAGTCAGTCAAAGCCAAAATCAAAATGTGTACCGAAGAGCACGACAACATCAGTCTCCACGAGCAATCATGCACCGAAGCATGCGGCCACGTCAACGCCACGACCAACCCACGATCTCGCAGCCTGTATGCGTCTACTTTCTATACGCCCAAAGCAGGACTATACGCCCACATAGAAACTAGCGTGTTTCCTTATGTGGGCGAATAACACCATTCCAGCTCAAGAACGACTATAAAAGGGGGGCCTCATCCCTCTTCACAACACAGAACGGAAAGCATTTTCAAGAGCCAAATTGTTGTACTTCTTGCTAGTGAGCCGAGAGTTAGCAATTTTCTTAGGTTTTCTCCCAGTTTTGTAATCGGAGTGTCAACGGAGTAAAGGAGCAACTGTCGCTCGATCTCCATCATCCCATTCCCCAGAATTCTTTTTTGTACTCGGAGATCCTCAGCGCAGGATCTCTCAAGCGTACTCGATTGGTGGTGCCTTGCGCCAATAAAAGAAAAGACGGTGTTTTCTTCTTCTTTTTTGTGTGTATCCATATTAACATCCTATAGCTGATCCATGGCAACCACACAACCTATTTTTACCAACCATGGTGAGGGGCAGTCCACACATAGGCCACCCCTATTTGATGGAACCAACTACATTTATTGGAAGACTAGAATGAGTTTCTATCTCAAGTCTCTAGACTTTGATCTTTAGACCATCGTCACTAATGGTTACAAGAAGCCTGCTAGGATTACTGTCGAGGGGACTCTTGTTGACAAACCCTACGACAAATATTTTGATGAGAAGAAGAAACAGGCTAGTCTAGATGCTAGGACTATTAATGCTCTTTTTTGTGCCATAGACATGACTGAATTCAACAGGGTCTCTACATGCTCCACCTCACACGAAGTATGGAGGCTTCTGGAGGTGACTCATGAAGGAACCACACAAGTTAAAGAATCAAAGATCAGCCGTCTGACACAAGAATATGAAGCATTCAAGATGAAGCCCATTGAGACTGTCACTCAAATGTTCACAAGGTTCCTCGATATCATCAACCTGCTATCTTTCCTTGGCAAAGAGTACTCCAACCATGAGAAGATTTGCAAGCTGCTTAGGGGGTACCAAAGATCTGGAACCCTAAGGTAAAAGCAATCATAGAAGGCATTGATCTCACCAACATGTCAATGGAAACTTTGATGGGCAAGCTGATGACTCAAGAGCTCGACCTCAAAGACTTCGACGAACTTGCTCCAAAGCAAAAGGAAATCGCGCTTTGAGCTCATCGCCGAAGAACCATTCCAGAGGAGACAGACGAAGATACTTCCGATGGTGATGATCAAGCACTCATGGTACACAATTATAAGAAGTTTCTATGCTTCAACCAAAGGAAGAAAGACTAAAAGGAAGATGATGAAGAACCCACTTGCTTTGGATATAAGAAGATAGGACACGTGAGAAAAGACTGCCATGTAGCAAAGAAAGGTGGCAGATATGAGAAGCCGTATAAGAAGTCATCCTCAAGAAAATATGCCAACACCAGCAACTCATATAAAAGTGAAGCAGTGACTCCGACGAAGAAGATGACTCTCCCCAAGACTCGACAAACGTCTGTCTAATGACAATCTCTGATAAGGTAATGTGTGATCCTCTTAATGACTTCACTTTCGATGAACTAGGTGATGCCTTTGGTGATCTACTTGAAGACCACAAAAAGGTTATTAACAAGTATAAACATGCTAAGGATAAAATCATGTCTCATGAAGCTGAGATCCATAGACTTTCATGCTTATTAGATAATGTTAGAGACACTCCTCCCACAGAGGACACTGAGGAGGTATCCAAGCTTAAGTTAAGCTTACACGATGTCGAATCCATCATTGAAAAACAAGTACGAGATATTTCAGTACTCAATAAAGAGTTTGCAGAAGAGAAGAACAAATGTAAAGTTGCTACTGCTAGAATTAATGGTCTTACTGCTAAATATGATGAGTTGTATGCTGCTTCTAAGAAATTAGAGATTAGACTGGTCAAACAGGTTATTCAACCTCAAACTTAGCTTTATAGTCACAGTACACACAGTAAATACCTACACAATAGAACACATCATCACAATAACATGCATCCACATACTACACGAAAACATATTTTTATTTACATCTACTCCCATGCAGCACATAAAACACATACTCGTAAATTCTATCATCATCCTGCGGCTGCACACAATCACTATAATCATTCTGCTACTGCACGTAGCTATTATCATCCTACACCCATATATAGACATCACTATCAGCCTACACCTAATATAAATATGCATGCTACATGTACTTACCGTGGTTTACACGGACACGTATCACCATAGTGTAGAATTAGAAAATTAGTTGATATTTATCTATATGCATAGGTACCGAAGACTAACTTTTCAGGACCCACAAGAATCTGGGTACCAAAGGTCATATCTACTCGTGGTGCAGGTGGACATTTCTTCTCAAACTCGAAGCAAATAGGTTCTCGATAGTGGGTGCTCACGACATATGACTAGAGATACAAATCTATTCGCAACACCATCGATGAAAAAGGAAGGATATGTATCCTTTGGCAACAATCTGAAAGGCTGTATCATAGGTAACGATATAATCGGTTATCCTCCTTCTTCCGTCATTAAGGATGTCTGTTTAGTGACCAAGTTAAAGCATAACCTGCTCAGCATTAGTCATCTTGCTGATCATAGATATGACATTAACTACGGGAAAACTAAATGCTTTATCTATGATAGATCATCTTAAGACATTGCTTTTGAAGGGATAAGAGAAGATAACATATATATTTTCTATTTATCAAGAGATACTAATAGTGCAGGTAGATGTCTTTACGCCAACAAAGATGAAAGACTATTATGGTACCAGCATCTTGGTCATGCCAACATGGACACCATATTAAGACTATCTACCAAAAAGCTAGTAAGAGGATTTTCTAACATTACATTAAAAAAGGACAAGGTATATGCTGAATATGAAAAGAATAAGGCTACCAAATCTTCCTTTAAATCCATCAACACAGTAAGAACCACTCGACCTTTGTAATTACTCCACATGGACTTATTTGGACCTAGTAGAGTAGCCAGTCTTGGCAGAAAACTCTATGTTTTTGTTATTGTAGATAACTTTTTGAGATTTACTTGGGTTTTCTTTCTTGCAAACAAAAGTGATACTATTTCAGTTTTTAAAGTATTTTCTAAAAAGTTCCAAAATAAAAAAGGCTACATGATTACTCGAATTGAAAGTGATCATGGTGGCGAATTCGAAAATTTTGATTTCGAAAAATTTTGTGAGTCAAATGGTTTTGATCATGAGTTTTCTTGTCCAAGAACTCCTCAACAAAATGGTGTCATGGAGTGGAATAATAGAACTCTTGGCAATATGGCCAAAGTCATGCTGAATCAAATCTCTCTTCCAAAATATTTTTGGACAGAAGCTGTCAATACAGCATGCCATATTTTAAATAGGGTTTTGATTCGACCTATTTCGAGGAAAACATCCTATGAGCTTTGGTTTGGTAGAACACTAAATATTTTTTACTTTCGAATGTTTGGTTGTCGCTGCTTTATTCGGAATACCAAAGACAACTTGGGCAAGTTTAATGCCAAAGCTGACGAAGGTATTTTTTTTGGTTATGCTGCCAAGAGCAAAGAATATAGAGTGTTCAAAAAACGCTCTATGATTGTTGAAGAGCCCACTAATGTCACTTTTGATGAGAGTAATAGTACAACTACTTTAACCGTTGACGATATCGACTGTGAAACCCGCAATTTTCCGGTTACATTTTTTTCTATTAAATGTGTGGTTGCTAATTATTATTTTTGAAATTATTATTTATTAGTCAAATAGAAAAATTCTTTTCAAAAATTAATAACGTGGATTTTGATTTCTTGGCCAGACCCGAACCCAATTCTGAGTCTAAAAATATTTAGATTAATTTTAGACACTACAAAATTTTAGTTACAAATTTTTTCTAAAGATAAATGATATTTAAATCTTTAAAGCCCATCTTATATATATTGGAACCCATTTTCTTAAAGCCCATGACTTAAAGCTCAAACCCATTTAAACCCAAACCCTTTAACACTTGTTAAAAACCCATTAACTATACTTTACTACTCATTTGTGAATGGAATTATTTCCTTTCATTTGTGCTCTGCACAACTTTTCTTAAGTTGGAGCTTTAATACCTCTTCCTCTTTCTCTTCTTAAACATTTCCAAACCGAGACCCTTTCCCCTCCCTCGGTCGAAACCGCCGCCGCCACCACCGACGACCGCCAGACTTCCCTCCCGAATGGCCACCTTTTCTCCTTCCTATTTCTGTAACCTCTCTTCCCCTCTCCATATTTAAACCCCTCCATCACCATCTCCATAACCATCTCAATCTTCCCTCCCCAAACTTGTGCCCTAGCTCCGGCGATCCGACGCCAAAGGCCCAGGCCACCACCACCGAGCCCACACGCCTCCTGCGCGAGCCACCGCAGCCGCGCCCGTCCGGCCAACCCGACCCCCGCCGCCGTTCTCGACCGCCCAGGTCAGCGCCCCTCTCGGCCATCCTTTGTCGCTCAGTCCCGAGACCCGAGTTACGTGCCCCGACCTGATGTCCGTGGTTTCACGTGTTTTCGATCCCGCTATCCGCGTGTTCTGGATTGTTCCGAGTTCGCGGGATTCATCTTCTTTCCCTATTATACATCTGAGAGCTCTAGTCGAGCAACCCAAGGTATATTTCCGTTGTCCCCGTTTCTGTTCCGTAGTCTATGATGATTCTTGGTCTCCGATCCTACAACGGGATTCGGTTGCAGTTTTCGATTATGTTCTCGGTATTTCAAAGGCTCATTTTGGAATAAGTTTTGGTTGGTTTCATTTGGTGTTTCCTCAGAATTTCGAGTTAGTTCTGTGGTTTTCGGGTTCTCGGAAATTTTGAGATAATTTCGGATAGGTTCTTTCTCTGTTTCGGAATGCTGATTGTGATCTCAAATTTTTCTAAGCATTGATGGCTTGAGAACTATACTATTTTGTTTCTGTGGCTTTTCGGTATTTTTCGAACATCGTCTCGGAACAATTCTGTGGTTATATTGTGCTGGGTTTTTTTAGCTTTGTGATATTTTCTGGGTTGGAATATTTGTGGATTGGTTTGGATCCCTGGTTTGGGTCATTTTACTGGTTGTGTTTCTGGCATTTTCCCAGTTTCGAAAATAGACGAAATACTGTCGAAATTTTTATAAAATTTATAGAGGAATATTTTTAAATCGGATTTCGGAAATATTTTTAAAGTGGATTTTGGGCGACTACCATATCGGTAAATGGGCCCTTAGTAAAATGCAAACGAAACGGCATTGTTCCGGACGTTGAGGCATTAGCTATATTATGACGATTGGACCAAGTCTGAGGCTCTTAATAAATTTTAATTTAATTTAGTTAGTTTTGTTTTCAATATTTATTAGTGCAAGACATTTTTCAGAGCTAACAAATTTTATCTTATTTCAATTTATGTAAAAAAATCTGTAAAGGGCATAAGCCCAGCTTTTATTACTTTATGTGGTTTTATAATAAGTTAGTGTAGTTTTATTCTTTTCTGGTTTGTGGTTGGCGTAAACACGTAAAAAAAAAGTAAAATAATTATTTTATAGAAAATCAATATTATTTTCTCACATTAAATAAATTAAGAAAATTACAAGTTTGTAATTTAAACAAAATTTACGTTTTTCTAATTTAAAGAAAAACCTAGTTTTAGATATATTACAAAATACAAAGTTTTGCCAAATAATCAGAAAATGTGAATTTTCCCAATAAATGTTAAATTGACTTTTTCTTTCATAAATTAATAATTTTAATTCGTATCGATAATCGTGTAACAGTAGTATAATTGTAACAATATAAAACTTGACTAGGATAAAATTCTAGAGATTATAACTAGCACACCTAGAATGGTTTCCAATTTGGTTCTAAGTCAGGATTCTAAATTGTAGGATTTCAAGGACGAGTTTGACTTTCCGGTACCGACTTCCAAATCCGGTCAATAGATCAAGGCAAGTACAATTTGTGTTAGTTTACCAATTATTTAGTAATCGTTTTATTGCAAGTTTAAACCACGATATAACACGGAACTCTCTCTGAGAGCATTAACTGATTGACTGTTGGGTACTGGGGGAGTAGTGTAATGAGTATGACCACATCCAAAGTAGTATACTGACTGTGTTAGCATACCCCTCATACACACGGGGATAAGCCATATCGTATCAATAGGATACAACTGTACAACCCAATCCGGTCATATTCATTGCCTATTCACACCACAATGTTTTAACTGCTGAAGAACTATTTTTTTCAAATTGTTTAAAAGTGCATAACTCTATTATTATTTTAATTGTTGGATTATCATGAATTGTACTTTGCTCTCTCCTGACTGGAGACAACATTTTTATGTTCTTTTGATGATGCAGAGCTACTGATTAGTAGTTATTACGACCCTGAGCTCTACCCTGCTGTGCTTCGAGCATTCCACGTAGACGATGTTGATCTTGGGGCTGATGAGCCTAATCTCTAGAGGATGTTTTATCTTTTGTTAAATAAAAGACAGTTTATTCAGTTTTTATTTCAGTTGTAATTTTTGTTGGACAAAGTTTATTTTAAATATTTGAAATTTAGATGTTGTGACAAAATAGATTGTGTTGTTGTGATTACCTGCATTTGGATACAGCTTACTGCCGCCGTCTCACAACGGTGCAGGCTGGACATGATCCGATTCGACCAAACAAATTGGGACCGGGTCGTGACATCGACGCTCACTCCAAACCATCAACTTCTACTCTTATGGATACACCACCTAAAATCAGTTCTATGGAGAGCCTACCAAAGAAGTTCCAATTCAAACCTTCGCATACAGAAATCTTGGTAATAGGTGAGGTATCACAAGGGGTAACTACTCGATCTTCTTTGGGAGAATCTATTGCTAGCACTGCTTTTATTTCTCAAATTGAACCCAAAAATATTTTTAGAAGCTTTTAATGATAAATTTTGGATATCTGCAATATAAGAAGAACTCAACCAATTCGAACGAAATCTGGTTTGGAAACTTGTTCCTAGACCTGCTGATCACTCAATCATTGGTACTAAATAGATTTTTTGCAACAAAATAAATGAGGACGGTTCAGTCACCCGTAACAAGGCTCGTCTCGTAGCTCAAGGATTCAACCAAGGGGAAGGTATCGACTACGATGAGATATATGCTCCGATTGTACGACTTGAATCTATTCGGATGCTTTGCGCCTTTCCAATTTCCAAAAGTTTAAACTTTTTCAAACGGATGTGAAATGTGCTTTTCTAAATGGCTTTATTAAAGAAGAAGTTTTTGTTAAGTAACCCTCTAGTTTTGAAAATCATAAATTTCCTAACCATGTTTTAAAACTTAATAAAGCTCTTTATGGCCTCAAACAAGCTCCTCGAGCTTAGGATGAACGCCTTAGTACTTTCTTACTTAATAAAGGTTTTTCAAAAGGAAAAATTAACACTACACTTTTCATAAAATCTTTTGATGACACTATCCTGTTACTAATCTATGTAGATGATATCATATTTGGGTCTATTAATGACGGTCTATGCAAGGAATTTGCCAAGTGTATGTAGAACGAGTATGAGATGAGCATGATGGGGGACCTCAACTACTTTTTTGGATTGCAAGTCAAACAATACTCGCAAGGCATCTTCATCAGTCAGTCGAAGTATACAAAGGACATGCTAAAAAAATTTGAGCTTGATAACATCAAACCTATCAGTACTCCTATGGCTACTACAATAAAGTTGGAACCTGATGAAAGCGGCAAACCGGTTGATCAACGTAAGTATCAAGGTATGATTGATAGTCTATTGTATTTAACTGCTAGTCATCCCGATATTATGTTTAGTGTTTGCTTATGTGCTAGATATCAAGCTAACCCTAAGGAATCGCACATGACCATGGTTAAGCGTATCTTTAGATATCTTAAAGAAACTATTATGGTAGGCTTTTGGTATCCCAAAACTACTTCCTTTGACCTAATTGGATATTTCGATACTAATTTTATGGGATGCAAAGTTGACCGTAAGAGTACCAGCAGTACGTATCATTTGTTAGGAAAGGCTTTAGTCTTATGGTTTAGTAAGAAGCAGAGTTCTGTCGCATTATCCACAACATAAGCTGAGTACATCGTATTGTTGTGCATAAATTTTATGGATGAAGCAAACTCTTGAAGACTACAACTTACTATTCAAGCACATACCTATATTTTTGTGATAACATTAGTACAATAAATTTGACCAAGAACTCAGTATGTCACTCACGTACAATGCATATAGAAATTAGACATCATTTCTTACGTGATCATCAACTTCATGGCGCTATAAACATAAAATTCATTGACAATGAACATCAGCTAGCAGATTTCTTTACAAAACCACTAGCTTAAGAGTGCTTCAATTTTCTTTATCGAGAGTTAGGAATTTTGGATGAAACTGTCATTCAATAAGATGTACCTGCTTAAATAACATTTATAACATATATCATACATAGTGACATTGCTTTGGGTACAAGTCGAAAGGGTCCTTCTGACAAAAAGACGTAAAAGCCTAAGCAATACGGTACACTAGTCATCGGACTACCGCTAGCTGGAATCCGGCCCCTATAGCAAACCTAAGGCAGTTCCACTGTGATGATCATTGTTTTAACAATAATTTATTATATGGCTACACTATTTTATTGCTTATAACATTCATTATTCCTCATTCAAGATTTTTTTTTCAAAACTTTTTTTTAAAACTCTTTTGGAGTTCTGGAATCAGCCTACCGAAATTTGGGCCGAACTCTTTCCTACACAGAGTTCGGGCCGAACTCTGTGTGCTTGGTTCCAAAACCTCAAGCAGCTTTTAGCCGTCCAATTTTTTGATACAATGGCCACGACTTAACACGAACTGCCGGCCCTACTTTCAAATACCAGAATTTCCACCCTCTCTCTTCATTCTTACTATCTTCAACCTCTCTCCAAACCCCTTCTCTCCAATCCCTAACCCTAGAAATCTCAAATCTTAGGGTTTTCTCTCCCCAAACTCCACGATCTAGGGTTTGTGGTGGTTCTCTTCCATCTCCAACAACTTTTGTGAGGTATAACTCATTTTTCTCATTTCTTTCAATTTCTATTTTATCTATGGCTCCAAGATTATTTGGTAGAGACAAGAGGATGAGAAGTGAGGGAGCATCTTCATCTAACCCTCCTCCTCCTCCTCCTCTCATTCATCTTTTGTTCAACCCACCACCTCTACCAAATCCTAACACCTACAATAAGCAAATTTTTGTCTAATGCATCCAATGAGTGGTACTCGGACTTCCGCTCACGTAGTATGTTCCCGGGCCATCAGATTAATTTTACCATTTTTTGGCATATGGTTTACACTTTCACGATTTATGCCTTGATGAACTCGTGACTACTTTATCTCTCATTTATCTCAATGCCATCCAGATGTTTTACTATAATATGACGCATTGACATATCTTTTGACGATTTTGAACTTTTCGAATACCTTGAACTCCCGAAACCCAACTCTTGGGAAAGACTTGCTGATGCCCGAGAGTTTAAATTCCCCGATGATTCGAATCTTGATGGTTTTAAGGACGCGATGTGTACTCTTAACACACGTCCTCGTAGAATCTAAGCCAAATATCTCAATAATCATTTTAATGAACTCCATCGGATTATCTTCTCCATAATCTTGCTCGAAGCAGGATCCACCGATGAAGTTTCCTATCACAAGATCTCGGCTCTTTATCACCTTCACTTTTGTATTCCCTATAACTTCCCTCGCACAATGATGGACTGGATAATTCGTGCGAGAAAGAAACCAAAATCCTTGGTTTATGCCATGTATCTACCAATAATTTTTTTTGCCTTCAACATCCCTCTTGATGACAGTTAGTTCCTACCTGCTCCTACCTATCTGTCCAAGGCACGTAGGACTGTTTCTGCTGTTGCTCCTCCTGTTGAGACTGAGTCTTCTGACTCGTATGCTCCTGAGCCTGACCTCCTGCTACACTTGACTCCATCCAAGCGATGTTGCACGACCGCTTCCTCTTAGAAGACAATCGCTAGACCCAGATGGACTACCGTACCACCCTTCAGATGAGTGCTATCAGCAACACATAACACGACATTCAGTATACCTTGGCCAGCCACCCTACTATGTCAATCCCTATGGTACGGGATCCTTCTCGCGAAGGTTACCGTATTGACGACACATGGCTCAGGCGGTATCTGGATCCGGTCACGACGTTTGTTGACCCTCATCGCTCTGCCAGCGACCCTTTCGACTCTGCTGGTCCATCCTGTGCTCCATGACGGTCGTGGTTTATTATCTGATGATGCTGCTGATGTTAAGCTTTAGTTTCATTATGATTTATGTAGTACAGTTCTTCAAAACTTTGAGTTGTAGTATTTATATTTTGATTGTCACATCCACGCACTTTGGTTCATTTTGAGTTATAAACTGCTAGCTGTCTCTTTCCCTTATTTACTATGCTTATGGTTCATAGTTGTGTGATTGCATTTATTCACTTTATCTATTTTTTTGGGGGAGCCATTATATCATTTTTGCTAAATGACAAAGGGGGAGAATACTTGATATTTGCTTTGGGAATACTTGATATGTGCTTTGAGCTTCTATATGTATTATGTTTGCTTGGATTAGAACTTGTCTCAGGACATATCTATTTACGGGGGAGCCGACATGTTCATCTACGGGGGAGCTATTGTCTTTATTCCATACAACATGTATCCAGGTATGAATGTTGCGACATACAATTATCGTGTTCTTTGTCAATTATCAAAATGAGGGAGATTGTTGACCCAACTGGATCACACGCAACCTGATCTTGATAATTAACAAGACGATATCTGTTATGATCCAACTTGACACATCAAGCTCAAAAACAGAACATCATCACATATCAGTTCAAGACAGACATCATCGACGATTGCTACGGGAGTACCACTGTTTTTTGTACTCTGAGTCTGTACTTTTACAATTTATTGAGTCTAGGCTATTGTAAGATGAGTCGCATTGAGTATCTCAACTCTAGACTTAATACCCAAAGCTCCCCAAAACAAATTCTAAAACATACCAAGCCCATCTAACCTATTTAAACATTCTGGCCTCTTAGAGTCAGAATTTGGGCCGAACTCTGCCCCACACAGAGTTCGGGCCAAACTTTACCCCTAGAATCCAGGACCTAAATTTTAGGGTTTCCTGGATGCTAGCTGTTCAACAGTCAAAAAATTTGAATTTTGAGACAGAATTCTGGCCGAATTCTGCCTCCCCTGACTAGTATAAATAGGGCATGATTTTACTCTTTTTCAATCATCAAATCATTAAATCCATTCTTCTCTTCTATAGCCTATACATTCTAGAGCGTACTCTTCTCATCTACTAGCCATAAAACTTTCCAAGCCCCAAAGGTGCTCAGTGCGAATCAGCTAGAAGTTTGTGCGCAAGTGTTTCAAAAGAAGCCACTTGGACAATTCCAAGTTTCGCCATCTGCGAATATGTAAGAAGTTGACGTGCTCTTCAGAGTAAAGGCACGTGGTTGTATGCTATTTCACAAATAGTGGATTTCAATACTAAGCTAGAGTTCTCAGGCCTGGACTAGTCCTCTACGAGGGAAACTAGGTTAAAACTGTTGTGTCTGTGTATGCTTCTCTGATCTCTATTTATATTCCGCATTTATACTCTAATTATACTTTCTGTTGGTCACTTGAATAGAGTTTTTTTTAATTTGAGTATTATCGACACATACTCTATTCACCCCCTCTAGAGTTGCCTAGACGTACTTCAAAAATGATTTTTCAAGAAGCTCAACCATACAAGAAAGAAGGATTCTAACCTTTTCAGTCTACATACTTTGTAGGTCTGCTAGCGCCATCTCCCTTGACTGCAAATAACATATACAAGCTTGTCAGATTCAATTTCAAAAAATTTACAATTTAATCAAAACTCAAGTAAACGTGAAACAAGTTGCGATTGAATCTAGAGACTTGTGCCATTAATTTGTTAGCATACATTTCATGGAAACAAGTTTAGAAGTTTGTTATAGTTCAATATTTTATATTATGTCTTCCAGCCTGGAAAGAAGGGCAAGGACATCACTAGTACTCATGGTACGGTCCAAGATAATGGACAAACCATTACTTCTTCAAACAAATATCCCAGGAAAAAAATATATATCCCAGAGCAATGTTTTAAAAGGCAAAGACGCAATATGAGACATTTAGGCTCCCTCGAGAGGAGGCATAACTCGTAGGACGCGGCAGCATAAGTTTCCCAGGTATTAAAAAAAATTTATCTAAAAAAGTAATGTATTTAACTAAAAAATAAGTGAAAATGATCACATATAAAACATAAGATAAGAATAATATCCAATTTCTAGTGGAAAATTATCTAGATTGTAGAACAATCATTAAGAGTCGTAACTTATATAAGTCCAAGACTAAAATATTTCAACACTAATAAAAGTAGAAACTAGTTGCTTATTAAGAAACAGAGAAAGGTACCTACAGTAAGCTTCAAAGTATCAAAATAATAAACATAAGGTGGCTACTGCTATCTCCAAAGTATCAAAATAACAAACATATGCCCGAATCCATGTGCTACCATCTACAAAAATGTGTGCATATACTAGGGAAAAAATAAAAAATAGATAAAGAGAAAAAGAAAGTAATAATTGAATATACATGATTGTGGATGTTGAGCGATGTTAATGAGAAAAAATAATAATTGAATACAATAATAATTGAATACACTAATTGAGAAAAAAAGTAACAATTTAATTAATGGGCATAGAGATATCAGGTATAAATCTTACGAACACGTACTAAGCATATAGAAATACGACCCCATTTTCTAAGAGACCATCAACAAAATGGTGATATTTGTTTAGAATTTATTGACACGGAACATCAGCTAGCAGACAATTTCACTAAACCTTTAGTGGAGGAACGATTTAACTTTATTTATCAAGAATTGGAAATTTTGGATTTTTATGGTAAATAATATGCAAATATTAATAAATTAAGCTTAATTCTTTATTGTAATAATTATTTTGGGCGAATGTTGAAAGGGCCCTTCTGTCAAAAAGGTATAAATAGCCTTAAGCTATACAGAACTTAAGAGTCTTCGGACCATCTCTAGCTGGGATCCTGCCCCTACAGCTAACCCGAGCTAATCAACACATTATTGAACACAGATTAACTAATTAATATGTCACAATTATTCATCATTGAACCAAAATTAACTAATAATTGACCTACAAAGTTTAAACAACAACCATATGTCTAAATAATGACATTCAAGACAAATTCAGTTTATGGGTTCAATAAAATCAATCTCGAACGACGTTCAGACCGAACTCGACCCGAACTCGATTTCACTTGTGTCTAGAATTCGAATTCATATGTGAACCACTCCTTATACATATATACTCATTACTGTGGATACCAATTGTAGGAACGAGATGTAAATCACTATCCTCTAGAGGGGGTGAATATAGTAGGGAGTAGAATTTTAGCTATTAAAAATTGTTAGCAACAAGATCACAAAATGTATATCACAGATATGTAAATATAAAAGAGAGAGCAAAGAGCAAATGCAAACACAAGAATGTATACTGGTTTCCCTCTTGTGAGGACTAGTCCAGTCGGAAGAACTCTAGCTTCCTATTGAATCCTCTATGGAAAAATACCACAAGTTTTCATTCGAAGTTCTTGCAACTTCTACAAATCGAGCTTTGATACGAAGTACTCGACCAACTTCTATTGTAAAGTGTCTTTCTTCAATAAAGTCTCTGATTACAATCACTCTGAAACTTTTAGACCGTACCACACTGGCAAATCGACTAGAGGATTGTAACTGGCTTGGGATTTGAAAATGAATAGCTAGAACACTTTGGAATACCGTAGTAGGCTTAGAGAGAAGAGAAGAGAGAGGTGTGTTAAATGAGGAATTTTTTCTCTATTTATAGGTTTTCCAAAGACAGAATTCGGGTAGAATTCGGACAAAATTTCGGCAGAATTCTTTGAAAGAATCTCGACAAATAGCCGTTGCATCCATAACTGTGGGATGACCAAGTTCAAAATCTAACGGGCACTAACCGAGCTCGGGCAGAATTCGGGCCTAACTCGGGCCAAATTCTCCTGGAGTTCTGATAGGGTTTTTACAAATTGGTTTTTGGAATTTTTGAAAAGTCAAGTAGTTAGGAAGTAGTTTGGGGTTTTGTAAATGGGCTTGTTTTCAAATTGAAAGGGTATTTTGAAAACGTTTCTTGGACAGCCTATTTTCCAGTATGATGTAGTGTATATTGTATTCCTAGGCTCAATAAATGTGAAAAATATATTGATAAAATAGGAAAACCAATAGCCCTTTGATGATGCCTTTCTTCTGATATTTGAGCAGACCTGAAGACGCCTTTTCTCTTGACGTCGGTCGTCCAAAGATAAACATATTTGGAAATCTGAATACCTTTCGGGAAACCCCCGATGTGAGGCCCTGGATAGGTCGTTGGGCGGTTCAGAGAATTCTCATTGTATAACGCCGTCTTTGGCCCATCATTAATGTTTCTCCATTGTTTATGTCCTGATTTGATCATGTTTGATCATGCTTACTGCATGTCTACAAATACATGTTAGGTGAACAAAGCAATGTGATGCATTATGATACAAATACATGTTAGGACAATGCTAAGTTTAAGTAGCAAAATGATAGTGATTACATGAATATTAGTGACAACATTATGTTAAACTTAATTGATTAGCCATATTCAAAAACATGATATAATCATTGGGCTAACAATTACATCACCTCATTCCCTTCTTCCTGAATAGCAACACCTCTTCTTGAACAAGGCGAAAAATAGACCAAGAACTTTCTGGAATTTGGAAAAACAAAATCGGACCAAGTTTTGCTGGAACTCATACTGAACTCGGTTATCGAAAACAGGGACAGCCCTGGGCTCATGCCGGCTGGATGATGTCCAACGCACGAAAATTATACAGGCACAAGTTTTTTATATATTAACAACTTAGTTCATAGTTAGTTCAGGGCCCAAAAATTTAAAATTACCTGCTTGTTATAGCCAACGGCCCAAAGAATCGCTGATGGTATTAAAGGATTCAATTTTGTTTACATTAGATATTCATTTATTATTTTTGGTTTGAGGAATAATCGAGGTTGTGGACTCTTCTTCTGTTTTTCAACTTCCCAATCTCTACTCCTCTCCACTTCTCAAAATAATTATGAAGATAATGAGAGCAGGTAACGTCTTTTTTTCTAAAAAATTAAATTCTGCCAACTTTCTCTATTTATTGATTGTTGAATCCATTCTCACAACTCCTATCTTTCTCTCTTCCAATGTACAAGTACAGTTCTATCTGTTTGTTCTTTAATTTGGGGAAGTCGAAGAGTAGAGAAAATTTTAGGTTTTGTCACAGAGGTAATCGAAGTAGACATTTGAAATAGCAATGTGGAGTCGAACGATTTGTTGGGAAATTTGACAATTAATTTCCAACTCTTGAAAGAGGTAACATATTTTTGACAATTAGATAGGGGCTTTTGTTGTATTTCTCTTGTTTAATTTATTCATGTTATTTTGCTTTTATCAAAGATATATCAATCATTTATTCATTTGTTGTTAATGTCTATCGACTATTTGTTGTATTATTACAATAAGAAATAATAATTTTAATACTATTGTTACTGTCAATCACTTACAATTTTGAATAAGGCATTAAGCCTTCAACCAACAACACTTTCTTTTGCAAGGCAAGTGTTTCTAATTTCTGACATTCACTTTCTTTTCATTTTCAATCATTCTCACTTCTCAATTTATGTTTTTGACAATCTCTTCTCAATTTAAGTTGTTATAACACAATGACAGAGATGTTCATCATCTAACATGTTTTATGGAATAAACTATAACTAATTGTACCATTGATTATTTATTCTACTTACTACATACTACCAGGACTACAAATGCCCCAGCTATTGGCTACACATGTCACGACCCGCACCCTTATCAGGGGCACAAGCACGTTGGTACGTCCAGCCTACGCCGCAGAATCGGCAGTAGAACGCTGTATATAACATCTGTAAATACTATGACTAAACAGTATAAAGGTACCTGTACAGTATATACACTCCGAATAGAGGTGACATAGCAAATCCAGTCTCAATCATAAGATAAAACTAAGGTAGATAGCACGTAAAGGAAACATGATGGATGGAAAAGGAAATAAGTTCAAGATCCAACACAAGCCCAAAGATATACACAACATCACAGGGTCACAAAATGTAATATAGACGACTACAGTTTGAAAGTACTAGCTAGATTGCAGTCCAGGCAAACCTAACTAAGCTACACTACTCTGGGTGTGCAAAGTATAGTGGCTCTACTATCAGGCCACGGTCCTGGACTACTCCATCTAACTCGATCCCATAATAGGTCGGGCAGTCTGCCTCGGAATCATTTGTAATATATCAACTGTATCCTGTCAGGAAAATGAGCAAGTACAAAACACTAACAGTAGTTCCATATGAATTGACCAATTCTATAAGAGACAGTATAATAAAATACAAGACAAAGATATAGGATGACTTTGAAACCATTCGGAAGCTGAGTTACAACCCTTAAACCAAATAAAGACCGGGGTTGTAACCCTTCTCCGGAGCAGAACTTAGTCTCCAATCAAGGTACAACATAAAGGCATGTAGAACATGTGAGTAAATGAATATCATAGCACGGTGAGAAAAGTACTGAATGTAGAACATAGCAGGATATCAGATAAGATAAAATAAATATATGCTTTGAATTATTAGAGCGTTAGGTGATCGGCTTTGGGTAAGTTACAGGACAGGCTATCCATTTGGCCCGACAATCACAAGAAAATCTCTGGAAAGGGTCATGCCGGCCAACCTGGATAACAAGCACACGGAGAAATCTTGCTACACCCTATGTGAGGAAGAGTGGCACAAGAATATAGTGACATAAGGCTTTGATCACATAGCCCCTAATAATTCTCCCATTCTCGAATAGTATAATAGATCTGGACATGACACGTCATGACACGGGATTCCGTAAGAGGGTAGCAAGTTCCCTTAGAAATCGGTGTCTATACAAGTACAGAGAACAAGACAGGAAATGTACCAATATACCAAGAAAATCTAGGGACAACATCTCATGTCATGATCCAACATATACTAGTCCGTGAACTATCGTGACTGGAAATCGAGTAAGACACTACAACTGAATCGGATATAGTAGATATCACGACAATGAAAACTATCAGTAAATGTACTCGCCTGTGGTCCTGAGCTGATAAGGTGAACAGACGCTCAGAGTAATCACAGACCTAAAGATGAGATACTATAAGTCAAACATGGTTTTATAATGAAAAGTAAACTAATTTAAGTCATGATATGCAAATCTAAGTCAAACTAGGTCAAACTAGGTCAAACTAGGTCAAATTGGGTCAAACTAGGTCAAATTGGGTCAAACTGGGTCAAACTAGATCATACTAGGTCATACTAGGTCGCTGGAAGTCAATCCAAGTCAAACTGGGTCAATATGGGTCAAAGTTTGACTTACAGTTGACTTTTGACCCTAGGTTAAACTCTGGTCAACTTTAGTCAACTCTAGGTCAACCCTAGGTTAAACTAGGCTAATGTTGACCAACTGTTGACTTTCAGTCAACTGGTCAACTCTGGTTTGGTTTCAGGTCGATTCTAGGTCAGGCGTTGACTTGAAGTTGACTTTCGATCAAAAAGTCAACTCTTGGTCAACGAAAGTCAAGACTAGCCTAAGCTACCCTCATCTAGTCATTATCTACCTAGACGACCTACTTCTAAGCCCATCTTAGAAGTCAAACTCAATACCTTAACTATACCCCATTACCTACATTTATCCTTCATAAGGTAAATACCAATACCTTGCACATACCAAGGTAAACCACTCTAACCTTGGAATACTAACCTAGGCTTCCCAGGATAGCTAGACACTAACCTACCTAACCATTACCAACCATAAAATCCTAGTACCTAGCTCATCTAACCCATCTTATGACACATGTTGGTTATCTCAATATTACCTTATCCTTTAACATTCTAACATACTAGATAACTACTCACACACACCCACACAACTCAAAACAACATTTAGGACTGAAATGATATATGGGTTGTATGCGTAAGTGAATGGAGTGAATGAATGGATAGGTGAATGAATGTACTTTGAGTGAATGAATGGATATGTGAATGAGTGTTTGTGTGTATGAATGCATTGAATAGTTTAATGAATGGAAGAATGGGTTGGGTGAATGAATGAGTGAATTAGAGAATGAATGTATTTGTGAATGGATGCACACATGAATGATTGAATGAATGGGGGAAATGGTTGGCATGGATATGTGAATGAAAGAGAAAATGAATGAATGGATGGATAAATGAAAGCATGGAGGGGTGAATGTATGGGTGAATGAATGTATTTTGAGTGAATGAATGGGGGAAAATGAAAGGAAGAATTAATGGGTGAAGTATGGCTGCAATGGGATGATCCCCCCTTTAAACACTGTCACCATGTAGCAGTGTATACTGCTACTGCTGCTGTTAATCTAAACAGTCCCCTGTGGAGACTGCAGCCACCCTACTGCTGCCTATGGCAGCAGCACACTGTCGAGCAGTGCTCCCACTGCTGCTGTGCAGTTCCTTAATCCCCTCTTCCATCCTTCATTCCTCACTCTCTCTATCACTCTAATCTCTAATCTCCTTCTCACTCTCCACTTCCTCTCTCAATCACTCTATACTTCCCTCCATTACTCTCTCAATATCTCGTTCTCCTAATCCCTCTCCCACTCTCGATATCCCCACACACAAATAAATACCAACAAGACACAATACATATATATTAGACACACACACCAATAGGCATATATATATTGACACACTATATACATATATATATATATATATATATATATATATATATATATATATATATATATATATATATATATATATATTATATATATATATATATATTTTATATATATATATATATATTTTATATATATATATATATATATATATATATAGTGTAAAAAAAAATTATATATATATATATATATATATATATATATATATATATATATATATATATATATATATATATATATATATATATATATAAAAATATGTATATATAAAATATATATATATATTTATATATATATATATATATATATATATATATATATATATATATATATATATATATATATATATATATATATATTTTATATATATATATATATATATAAATATATAAATATATATATATATATATATATAAATATATAAAAAAAAAATATATATATATATATATAAAATATATATATATATATATATATATATATTTTTATATATATATATATATATATATATATATATATATATATATATATATATATATATATATATATATATAAATATATAAATATATATATATATATAAATATATAAAAAATATATATATATATATATATAAATATATATATATATATATATATATATATATATATATATATATATATATATATATATATAAAGAGAGAGAGAGAGAGAGAAAGAGATACCGGCGGTCCTAGCTCTATTGGTTAGGACGAGTGGCTCCCAGTGGGGAGGTCGTGAGTTCGAGCCCCTTCTGCGGGCTTGTGCTCCCACTCACTCCATTCGGGGTGGCTCGGCGGCCATTTGGCAACGGCCTCGAGTGGGGGCGCTGGTCAGGGCAATGATGAATTGGCCTGTGTGATGCGGGGCATCCGCAACGTCCGAGGCCTGTCGACATAGTGCCACGAACTGAGCCCGAAAATATATATATATATATATATATATATATATATATATATATAGAGAGAGAGAGAGAGAGAGAGAAAATATGGTACAATATGATACCATGAAGAACACATCCTAACAATATAAAATTTGAGATTAAAACTCAAATAAATCATTCACTCAACGTATCAAAATACAAGTGTGTCCAAAATTGGGGATTTCCCACTAGGACACAAACAAAACACATAGGACACTCCTATGACCTGTAAATGGACACGAAATGGACACAAATGGAGATACAACCATGGAGGTCATTCCTATGGGCTCAAATGACTCCTAAATGCATGCAAGAATGAAATAGAGATAAAATTATACCTCCCGGTTGATCAAATCTAGAAAAACTTCTCCCGATACGACACAGACACGTAGAGACCTCCAAATGGACACGAACGAGTTCCGAAACTCCCCAAATCTAGCTAGCTCCTCTTGTTGAAATAGAAAAGAAAAGAAAAGGATTTATAGGTGCATGGATTGATTTGATGTGGAAAGGAATGGAGACTTCTCTCTAATTTTTGGAGAAGAACAAGAGAGAGAAAATAGAGTGGATAATAACAAATGAACCCATCCCTATCCCACTAGCTATGGCCGGCCAAGGAAAGCCTAGGTGTCCCCTATTAGCAATGTCCAAAAATCCCCTACTTGTCTTATTAATTAATATTAGGAAAAGAGTTTTAGTTTGAGGCTAAATTAGTCATGTTTTAAGTCTCTAATCAAACCAACCCTATCCATGAATAATTAGTCTAACACGCTAACTAAAAATAATGTCATGTGGGCTATGCCTAACTAATGAATGGGTCCCACTAGAGTCAATGCTATCCCGGGTCCCCGATACAAGTCGGATTGAGTTGAAATTCGAACCCGACTCAAATAATCCCAAAATAATATCATAAATAAATAAATAATTCCAAAATAATTCTAAAGTGGAAAATGACCAAAATACCCCTGTTCATGAAAACTAGAGATGACAAATCTATCCACCTTAAAAAAAATTTGTCCTCAAAATTAGAACAAACAAACACCGAAATCACACAAAGAAACATAAAAATTATACCTCAGGGCTCAAAGAGATAAGGAAAATGCTCCCGCATGTCGTCCTCTCTCTCCTATTTAGACGCACCAGGATAGTGCTGCCTCCATGCAACACGAACCAAGGGTATAACCTGGTTCCGGAGCACCTTCTCCCTACGATCCAGAATCTCCACTGGCTGCTCTGGATTGTGAAGAGTAGGCCCCACCTCGATCACTGAATGGTCCAATACATGGCTGGGGTCTGCCACGTACCGTCTCAACTACGACATATAGAACACGTTGTGCACCCCCTCTAGCGTAGGTGGCAAGTCTAGTCGATAAGCCACTGCACCGACCCTTTCAAGGATAGTAAAAGGTCCGATGTAGCACGGACTAAGCTTTCCGCCTCCGCCAAAGCAAATCATGCCCCGTGTCAGAAAATCTTCAGGAACACCAAAGCACCAGCCTAGACATAAAACAAACTCAGCACATAGGACAAACAAAAATCACAAGCATCACAAATAGGAACTGAAACTAACCTCGAACTCTAACGGTCTCCGGTAGCTATCGGCCCAATGCCGCTGCCTATCCTGAGCCACCCGAAGTCTGTCTTTAATCAACCTGACCTTCTCAGCTGCATCCACTACCATCTCCGGTCCAAGCAGCACTCTCTTGCTGACATCGTCCCATGACAAGGGAGTACGGCATCTCCGTCCGTATAGAGCCTTGAATACGACATCTCTATACTGGCATGATAGTTGTTGTTGTAAGTAAACTCTACCAGGTAAAGATGGTCCTTCCAAGAACCTCCGAGATCAAACACACACGTGTGAAGCATATCCTCCAAAGTCTGGATAGTCCTCTCTGACTGCCCGTCAGTCTGGGATAATAAGCGATAATAAACTTGAGCGAGGTGTCCAAGTTAGTCTGCAAACTCCTCCAAAAGTGAAAAGTGAAATGACTATCCCGGTCTGAAACTATGCTCACAGGAACCCCATGCAATCACACGATCTGACGAACGTACAACTCTGCCAGCCTCTTCGTAGGCAACCCTACCTTGAAAGGTAAGAAGTAGGCCGATTTGGTCAATCTATCAACTATGACCCAAATCGCGTCTTTCCTTCCAAGAGATCGTGGAAGTCCGGACACAAAGTCCATGGTGATGTGCTCCCACTTCCACTCAAGAATGTGTAGTGGCTGTAGCAACCCACCAGGCCTCTGTCTCTCGCCCTTTACCTGCTGACATACCAAGCAGTGAGATACAAACTGAGCTATCTCGTGCTTCATGTTGTACCACCAAACGTGCTCCCTCAGATCTCTGTACATCTTGTTGGCCCTAGGATGCATAGAGTATTGAGAGCGATGTGCCTCCTGAAGAACCTTCTCCCGAAGCTCTCCACTCAGAATGCACAGTCTAGCACCGTGCCGCAGCGACCCATCTTCGATAATATAGAAATCATCGAGCAACCCTGCCCGTACCTGCTCTCTGATGCTCCTCAGGGCAACATCATCATACTCTACTGATTTGACTCTGTCCATCAACTCAGGCTGAATATATAAGCCCCATATCTGTACCTCTATACCCGAAATAATCACCTCAATTCCTAAACTGTCCAGGTCAGCCAAAAGATGACGATCTGCCGTCAGATATATAGCTACTAGATACCTGCTCAAGGCATCTGTAACTACGTTGGCCTTTCCTGGATGGTACTGCAAGGCAATATCAAAATCCTTCATCAGCTCGAGCCACCGTCTCTGCCACATGTTCAGCTCCTTCTGAGTGAACACGTACTTTAAGCTCTTATGATCAGTGAAGATCTCATCCCGTTCTCCATACAAGTAGTGTTTCCACAACTTCAAGGCAAAGATAACAGCGGCCAACTCCAGATCGTGAGTCGGGTAGTTCTTCTCATGAGGACGTAATTGCCTAGATGCATAGGCAGTCACCTTCCCGTGCTGCTGAAGAACACAACCTAAACCCATGCCAGAAGCGTCGTTGTAGATCGAGAAACCATCGGTCCCAGACGGTAATGTCAAGATCGGAGCTGATGTCAACCTCTTCTTCAGCTTAGAAGGTGGCCTGACACTCCTCAGTCCAGACGAATACCACGTCCTTCCTGGTGAGTCTAGTCATCGGCTCCGCAATCTGCGAGAAGTCCTGGATGAACTTTCGATAGTAGCGAACCAAACCCATAAAGCTTCGAATCTCGACAACTGAACTGGGTGTAGACCAAGACTCTACCGCTGCAATCTTCTTCTAGTCCACTGAGATCCCATGCTCGGTCACAACAAGACCCAAGAACTCGACCTGGTCCAGGAAGAACTCGCACATCGAAAGCTTCCTGTACAACTGCTCCTTTCTCAGAGTCTCGAGCACAGTCCTCAGAAGCTCTTCGTGCTCCTCCGACGTCTTTGAGTAGACCAAGATGTCATCTATGAAGACCACCATGAACTTGTCAAGGTACTGATCGAATACATTGTTCATCAAGTTTATGAACACTACTAGGGCATTGGTCAACCCAAATGGCATGATAGTGAACTCGTACTGGCCGTACCGAGTCTGAAAAGCCGTCTTCGGAATGTCTTCCCGCTTTACCTTTAGCTGATGATAACCGGACCTCAGGTCTATCTTCGAAAACACCTTCACGCCGCTCAACTGATCGAACAAATCGTCAATCCTCGACAACGGGTACTTGTTCTTGATAGTGAGGTTGTTGAGCGCCCTGTAATCGATACACATACGTATCGTACCATCCTTCTTTGGAACAAATAGAACTGGCGCTCCCCAAGGTGATGAACTGAATCTAATGAATCCCTTGTCCTGTAGCTTGTCGACTTGCTTCTTCAGCTCTGCCAACTCGCTGTTGTTGACCCTATAGACGTGCTGTAAAATAGGCTCAGCACCCGGCACTAAGTCTATAGAGAACTCAATGTCTCTATCTGGCGGCATCCCAGGCAACTCCTCGGGAAAACATCCATAAAATCAGCTATCAATGGATGCGACAATGCCTGCCCCGCCAGCAAAGCTCCACAGAACCCATCTCCCGGCTCAGCTGCTCCCCGGGCAAACATAATCTTTGGCTCTCCCGACGACTTAAACAGTACCCTACCTCCTCTACAGTCTATACTAGCATGGTACATGCTCAACTAATCCATTCAGAGTACCACGTCGTACCTCGGAAGGGGCATTACGAGCAAGCACGCGCTCAAATCCCGGCCTCCTAAAGTAACTCTCCGTCTCTTGCAGATATTATTAACCAGGACAATATCTCACCCAGTCAATATCTTGCAAGTCCTACCCATATACTCAGTAATAATATTGTGTCTTAGAGCAAAGAAAACAGACACAAAACTATGAGTGGCACCGGAATCAAACAAGATAAAAGCAGGGAATGAATAAATGAGAACTTGACCTGCCACAATATCACCCACTGGCTCTGTCTCCTCCTCTGCTGTCAAGGCGAACACTCTGCCCATAGGTGCTCTCCTCTGGGGATATACAAAGTGCTTCTGCTGGATCTGAAGTGAAGGACCTCTCTGCTGAACTGCTGGTCCTCTAGCCTGTTGTACTCTATCCGGATCTCCTCGAACTCCATGAAGATGGTAATCCTTCAGCTGGCGGTCGGACGCCCCACAGTATAGACAGACGCCCAACCTCTTCCTACAGGCCTCTCGAGTGTGCCCAGCTTCCCGCAGAAAGCACACTGAGTAGCCTGCCTCTGGCCCTGTCCCTGGTGCTGCTGGGCACGCGCTGGTGCCTGCTGAATCTGTAACTGAGACTGCTACTGAAACTGCCTCTGCTGGAACTGAGAGCGCTTTGCCGGCCCCGTACTAGAGCTAGCTTCAAGAACATCACTGTCCCTCTTCGGCTTGAGGTCGAGGTCCTCCTCTGCTATCTGCGCCTCCATCAGTATCTGCTCGAAGGTCACATCACATCGCCCGGAAGTACGAGTACGAGCCTCATGAATAAGATCCCTCCGGAACTTGTGGGCCTTATACCCCTTAATCTGGATCAGATCTGGTGCAAACCTACTCAGACGGAAGAACTCCACTGCATACTCGTCCACCGACGAGTTCTCCTGCACCAATCCGACGAACTGTCCCTCCAGAGCTGTCAGAGCAACATCGGGGTAGAACTTCTCCTTAAAGAGCCGCCTAAAGTTCTTCCATGTTAAACCCCTCACCGATGCACGAGGATCCGTACAAAACCAAGTCAAGGCTATATCGAAAAACTACCGCAGACGTCACCCAAAGCCCTTTTGGGACCTCTGCTAACTCCAAGCTCCGATGGACATCCTCCAACCAGTCAACTGCATGCAGGATACCATCGGTACCCTTGAAGTCCCTCGGGTTCATCTTTCTAAAATCTAGGCATGTGCCAGGCCTTCCCTGACCCTGCTGCTGAACTAGGGTACCCTGAACTGTACCCGGTACAACCTTCTCTACTGCTTCCATCGCCAGCTGGTGGGAGTTCTCTATGCTCTGCCGTAACACCTATGTCTGACGGTGTTGTGCCTCGGCCTTGGCCCTCTAGGTTTGCAACATCTGCTGTAGAAGGGCCATCATCTGCTGTGTATTAGTTGGTAAAGGAGGCAACGGTGTAAGAGTCTCAGGAATGACTATGGACGGTCCCACTGCTGGAGGTGGAAGACCTCCTGGAACCGTCGCTGCTACTTCCGCCTGAAGGGCAGGAACTGAGGTGGCAACTCCCTCAACTGTAGCTCCCGCATCCATAGGTGGAGGTCCTACCGGATCGGGCCTGTCCGGAACAGCACTAGATCCTGCTTCCTGAGAGCGAGTAATCGTCATCCTGAGGATAGATTGAAACAAGGAATCAATATGGCACATGATAGGGAATATCAAAGAAGGATAATTAAATTCAATGCAAAAGAGTTGTCAAGGTAATCAAAAGATCAAAAATTTCCTAAAATGTGATTAAGTAACTCCTATCATATCCTAGATCCTACGTCCTAACTGCAGGCTTATAATTAGTACTCTAAGTCGAGCACCATTATGAGATTGTACTAACTACGACACAGACCTGCGTGGGCTACCACAAAAATGTATCACGACCCGTACCCTTATCAGGGGTACCAGTACGTGGGTATGTCCAGCCTACGCCACAGAATCGACGATAGATGCTGTATATAACGTCTGTAAATACTACAACTAAACAGTATAAAGGTACATGTACAGTATATACACTCCGAATGAAGGTGACATAGCAAATCCAGTCTCAATCATAAGATAAAAGTAAGGTAGATAGCACAGAAAGGAAATATGATAGATGAAAAAGAAAATAAGTTCAAGATCCAACACAAGCCCAGAGATATACACAATATCACAGGGTCACAAAATATAATATAGACGACTATAGTCTGAAAGTACTAGCTGTATCACAGTCCAGGCAAACCTAACTAATCTACACTACTCTGGGTGTGCAAAGTCTAGTGGCTCTACTATCAGGCCATGGTCCTGGACTACTCCATCTAACTCGACCCCATAATAGGTCGGGCAGTCTGCTTCGGAATCATCTGTAATATATCAACGATATCCTGTCAGGAAAATGAGCAAGTACAGACACTAACAATAGTTCCATATGAATTGACAAATTCTATAAGAGACAGTATAATAAAATACAAGACAAAGATATAGGATGACTTGGGAACCATTCGGAAGCTGAGTTACAACCCTTAAACCAAACAAGGATCGGGGTTGTAACCCTTCTCTCGAGCAGAACTTAGTCTCCAATCAAGGTATAACATAAAGGTATATAGAACATGTGAGTAAATGAATATCATAGCACGGTGAGAAAAGTACTGAATGTAGAACAGAGCATTAAATCAGATAAGATTAAATAAATATAAAATGTGCCATAAATTATTAGAGCATCATGTGATCGGCTTTGGGTAAGTTACATGACAGGCTATCCACTTGGCCCGACAATTACAAAAAAATCTCTGGAAAGGTTCATGCCGGCCAACCGGGATAACAAGCACACGGAGGAATCTTACTACACCCTACGTGAGGGAGAGTGGCACAAGAATATAGTGACATGAGGCTTTGATCGCATAGCCCCTAATAATTCCCCCATCCCCGAATAGTATAATGGATCTGGACATGACACGTCATGATACGGGATTCCATAAGAGGGTAGCAAGTCCCCTTAGAAATCGGTATCTATACAAGTACAGAGAACAAGACAGAAAATGTACCAAAATACCAAGAAAATCTAGGAACAACATTTCATGTCATGATCCAACATATACTAGTCCGTGAACTATCGCAACTGGAAATCGAGTAAGATACTACAACTGAATCGGATATAGCAGATATCAAGACAATGAAAACTATCAACGAATGTACTCGCCTGTGGTCCTGAGCTGATAAGGTGAATAGACGCTCAGAGTAATCACAGACCTAAAGATAAGATACTATAAGTCAAACAGGGTTTTATAATGAAAGGAAAACTAATTTAAGTCATGATATACAAATATAAGTCAAACTAGGTCAAACTGGGTCAAACTAGGTCAAACTGGGTCAAACTGGGTCAAACTAGATCATATTAGGTCATACTAGGTCACAGAAAGTTAATCCAAGTTAAACTGGGTCAATCTGTGTCAAAGGTTGACTTATAATTGACTTTTGGTCAACTGGTCAACCCAGGTCAACTCTGGTCAACTTTAGTCAACTCTAGGTCAAACTAGGCTAATGTTGACCAACTGCTGACATTCAGTCAACTGGTCAACTCTGTTTTGGTTTCGGGTCAATTCTAGGTTAAGCGTTGACTTGAAGTTGAATTTCGATCAAAAAGTCAACTCTTGGTCAACGGAAGTCAAGACTAGCCTAAACTACCCTCATCTAGTCATTACCTACCTAGACGACCTACTTCTAAGCCCATCATAGAAGTAAAACTCAATACCTTAACTATACCCCATTACCTACATTTATCCTTCACAAGGTAAATACCAATACCTTGCACATGCCAAGGTAAACTACTCTAACATTAGAATACTAACCTAGGCTTCCTAGGATAGCTTGACACTAACCTACCTGACCATTACCAACCATAAAATCCTAGTACCTAGCTCATCTAACCTATCTTATGACACATGTTGTATGCGTAAGTGAATGGATAGGGGTTGTATGCGTAATGATATATGGGTTGTATGCGTAAGTGAATGGATTGAATGAATGGATAGGTGAATGAATGTATTTTGAGTGAATGAATGGATATGTGAATGAGTGTTCGTGTGTATGAATGCATTGAATAGTTTAATGAATGGAGGAATGGGTTGAGTGAATGAATGAGTGAATGAATGAGTGAATTAGAGAATGAAAGTATTTGTGAATGGATGCACACATAAATGACTGAATGAATGAGGGAACTGGATGGCATGGATATGTGAATGAAAAAGAAAATGAATGAATGGATGAATGAGTGGATAAATGAAAGCAAGGAAGGGTGAATATATGGGTGAATGAATGTATTTTTAGTGAATGAATGGGGGAAAATGAAAGGAAGAATTAATGGCTGAAGTATGGCTGCAATGGGCTGACCCCCTCTTTAAACACTGCCACCAAGTAGCAGTGTATACTGCTACTACTGCTGTTAATCTAAACAGTCCCCTGTGGGGACTGCTGCCACCCTACTGCTGCCTATGGCAGCAGCACACTACCGAGCAGTGCTCCCACTGCTGCTGTGCAGTTCCTTAATCCCCCCATTCCATCCTTCATTCCTCACTCTCTCTATCACTCTAATCTCTAATCCCCTTCTCACTCTCCACTTCCTCTCTCAATCACTCCTTACTTTCCTCCATTACTCTTTCAATATCTCATTCTCCTAATCCCTCTCTCACTCTCGATATCCCCACACACAAATAAATACCTACAAGACACAATACATATATATTAGACACACACACCAATATGTATATATATATATATATATATATATATATATATATATATATATATATATATATATATATATATATATATAGATATAGATAATATATGATACCATGAAGAACACATCCTAACAATATAAAATCTGAGATTAAAACTCAAATAAATCATTCACTCAACATATCAAAATACAAGTGTGTCCAAAATTGGGGGTTTCCCACTAGGACACAAACAAAACACAAAGGACACTCCTATGACCTCCAAATGGACACAAATGGAGATACAACCATGGGGGTCATTCCTATGGGCTCAAATTAATCCTAAATGCTTGTAGGAATGAAATAGAGAAGAAATTATACATCCCGGTTGATCAAATCTAGGAAAACTCCTTCCGATACGACACCGATACGTAGAGACCTACAAATGGACACGAACGAGTTCCGAAACTCCCCAAATCTTGCTAGCTTCTCCTCGTAATGAAAATAGAGAAGAAAAGAAAGGGAATTGATAGGTGAATGGATTGATTTGATATGGAAAGGAATGGAGACTTCTCTCTAATTTTGGAAAAGAACAAGAGAGAGAAAATGAAGTAGATAATAACAAATGAACCCATCCCTATCCCTCTAGCTATGGCCGGCCTAGGAAAGCCTAGGTGTCCCCTATTAGCAATGTCCAAAAAGCCCCTACTTGTCTTATTAATTAATATCAGGAAAAGGGTTTTAGGTTGAGGCTAAATTAGTCATGTTTTAAGTCTCTAATCAAACCAACCCTATCCATGAATAATTAGTCTAACACACTAACTAAAAATAATGTCATGTGGGCCATGCCTAACTAATGAGTGGATACCACTAGAGTCAAAGCTACCCCGGGTCTCCGATGCAAGTCGGACTGAGTTGAAATTCGAACCCGACTCAAATAACCCCAAAATAATATCATAATTAAATAAATAATTCCAAAATAATTCTAAAATGGAAAATGACCAAAATACCCATGTTCATGATAACTGGGGGTGATAACACATCATTAGTTTGAGACCACTAAGAATACCATAGGTAGTATATATAATTAAGTAGAGAAAATAATTAAAACCGAATGAATTTGTGCAATCAAAATATTTGGACAATCTAAAGTGGGCAAAAAGTAATTAATATGATCTTGAGGAATATTGGGTTGGGCTAAGTTTAGTTAAAATTTAAATAGTGAAGCTGGGAAATAATACCTTAAGTTAGGTTTCTGGATTTCTGTAGGTAGCAATCTTGCAAGCGCAGTTGATGCAACTAAGGCCGATTCAATTAGGCAACTATCAATCAATCGACGAAATCTACAATTGAGAATTCAAAAGCTCTTCTTTTGTAGGAGTCAAGTTTTTATCATTCCTTGATTTCTATTCTGCTTGTCTAAAGAAACATGTTTCCCAGAACACAAGCATCCGGAAGTTCTAAAAGAAAAAAGAAAAGAAAAAATGAAGAGAGAATGACTCGAACTATGAAAGGGTCAAAATTTGTACTTAGAAAAACTAGGGTAGTGCAAGACAACTTGATTGAAAATTTAGAAAGTCAATTTGCACAAGAAAATCATCTTTTGGAAATTATAGAAAATGATAATGTTGCAAACACTGTGGATATTGAACGAGGTGAAAATAATAATGAGGAAAACGTAAACGACGACCATTCTCTTAATATATATGATCTAAGAGTTTGGCATAGTCTTGATACTTGTTGAAAGATATCCCATTAGGGAGGTTAATTTTAAATAGCCTTGTGATAACCATGGTAGGCATTTTTTATCAGAGTACTATAAAAGAATGCTTCCTAAAGGAAGTCATGATAGAAAATGGCTAGTCAACTCAAAAGAGTTGGATAAAGTATTTTTTTGTAAGCTTTCAAAACAATTTGCTCAAGAAGTCAATTAGTAGAAGAAGGATGTATATATTGAAAGCATCTTAGAAAGGAGCTTAGAAAACATAAAAAAAATTATGAACACTTTGCTAACTTGAGATCCATGGTGGTGTTCGAGTGGGTGGGGTTTCCAACCTATGTGGAGAAGACCCCAGAGTGCGACGAGCACCGTCTGTGTGTCAAAGAAACTCGAGGAGGTGACGAGGCCATTCAGAAACGAAAAAGAAGCTCGGGAGCTACCATAGTACATTTTGGAACAGGGGACGCAGAGTTCGGGCCGAACTTTGCCCGAGGCAGAGTTCTGGCCGAACTTTGCCCCCTTGGTTCCAGAACAGTTCTGTCATGAAAACATAGAGTTCTGGCCGAATTCTGTGTCGACGGGCCCAGGCAGATTTTAGGGTATTTTTATACCGTTGGATCGTATCCTATAGTCCATGTTTTGTTACAGATTAGGGAGTTTATACATAGTTTTTCCTCACCCTAATCAAAATACAACATTGAAGAAAATAGAGAGAAAAGAGGCAAGAGTACCATTGCAACTTTGAGAGAGAAGAAGGAGGATTAAAGGCCATTTTCGAAGAAGGATCGTGTTTGGGGAATCTCTACTCGTCGTCTTTGTTCTTCATAGCCTTGTAATCCATTATTCTTGTTTCCAAGTGTTATGGGGTTCTGTGTTGGATCGAGAGAAGTTTGTAGAGGGTGTACTCCTTTATTTCATTAGTGAAGGCTTCTCAAGGGTTGGACATCGATCGTCCCGTAGTTTTTTCCCGTAAGGGTTTTCCACGTCTAAAATTATCTGTGTCTGCGTGGATTATGTTTGGTGTTTGATTTGTGCGTTGTATTGTTCGGTTCTCTCACAGGTACTCTCTAGTTTGGGGAAAGATTTTCGTGCTTGTTTCCTAACAAAGTGGTATCAGAGCCAGGTTCTAGAATTCAGAAGGGTGTTAGGAGTTGACAGAAAAACTAGATGGGAGAGATAGATGCGAAGCCAGTGCGCATGATGAACCTAAATGGCACAAACTATCATTATTGACGGAGAAAGATAAAAGATTTATTGTTTGTAAAGAAGCTGCATCTGCCCGTATTTGCTTCCGACTGACTAGTTGATAAATCCGAGGAGGACTGGAATTTTGAGCACATACAGATGTGCGGATATATTAGACAGTTTGTAGACGAGAATGCGTACAACCATGTTGCCAATATTGTGCATACGAAGACGTTATAGGATAAGCTGGAATCTTTGTACGCAAAAAAGATCGGGGTAAACAAGTTGTTCCTGATCCGGAGGATGATGGTTCTGCGGTACAAAGATGGAGCATCTATTATGGATTACTTGAGTGATTTCCAGGGCGTGGTTGACCAGCTATCTTCGATGGAAGTCAAGTTCGACGATGAGGTCCAGAGACTATAGTTGTTGTGTATATTGCCAAATTCGTGGGAGACCGTACGAGTATCTATAATAGCTTCTTCTTCAGAAGGCATAGTCAGTCTGGAGTTTGCTAAGAGCGGGGTGCTGAATGAAGAGATGCGGAGACGTTCTCATGGCACTTCATCCATATCCTACCACTTAGAGGCACTAGTTTTAGAGAGTTGTGGAAGGGGTAAAAGCAGGAGTCCAGGTGGTGGGAGAGACAAGAGCAGAGGGAAGTCCAAGGGTTGGTACGAGGACTCAGAGTGTTACCATTATGGTAAGAAGAGCCACATCAAGTGAAACTATTTCTCTTGGAAGATAGAGAAGAAGGGAAACAAGGGAAAGCAAGATAAGAACACTACAGGGGCAGCCTCGATACATGGAGGCGATGTGATCATCATAGGTAATGAGGTTATCAAAAACCTCGTCTGCGATGATAATTCTTGGCTGGTGGACTCAGGGGCTGTTAGCCCAATGATTATATCATGTTTTTGAATATGGCTAATCAATTAAGCTTAACATAACAACGTCACTAATATTCATGTAATCACTATCATGTTGCTAGTTAAACTTAGCATTGTCCTAAATTTTCTTTATATCAATATTGCTATGCTTGCATCATATTGGTTTGTTTGCCTAACATGTATTTATAGACATACTGTAAGCATGATCAAACATGATCAAACCAGGACATATGCAATGGAGAATTATTGATGGATCAAAGACGGTGTTATACAAAAAGATTTCTCTTAACTGCCTAACGACCTATCCGGGACCTCGTATCGGGGGTTTCGCTGCCCGGTCAGCGGACATGGGTCGGGGGGGCAGTGCCTTCCGTGGGGGTTCGGGGGCGAAGCCCCCGAAAGGTATTCAGATTTCCAGATCTGTTTATCAATAGACGATTGCCGTCAAGAAAAAAGCGTCTTTATGTTTGCTCAAATATTAGAAGAAAGGCGTCATCAAAGGGCTATTGGTTTTCCTATTTTATCAATACAATTTTTCATATTTATTAAGTCTAGGAATACGATGTATACTGCGTCGTACTGGCAAATAGGCTACCCAAGAAACGTTTTTAAAATATTCTTTCATTTTGAAAATAAGCCCACTTACAAAAGCCAAAACTATATCTTAACTGTTTGATTTTTCAAAAAGTCCAAAAACCAATTTGCAAAAACCCTAACAGAACTGCAACATAATTTGGCCCGAATTCGGCCAGAGTTCTGTTAGTGAACGTTGCTTTTTAAACTTAGTCTTCCCGCAGTTACGGATCCCAACGAGATTTTCTTGTAGAGTTTTGTCCGAATTCTGCCCGAATTCTGTCATAATTCTATCTTTGGAAAAACTATAAATAGAGAAGGATTTCGATCATTTCAATTCACTCCACCAATTCACTTTTATATCTCTTCTCTATAAGCCTACTACTTCATCCAAAGTGTTCTGAGCTATTCATTTTCAAATCCCAAGCTACTTACAATCCTCTAGTCGATTTGCCAGTACGATATAGTCTAGAAGTTTCAGAGTGATTGTAATTAGAGGCTTGATTGAAGGTAGACACTTCACAATTGAAGTTGGTCGAGTACTTCGGATCAAAGCTCGTGTTGTAGAAGTTACAAGAACTTCGGATGAAAACTTGTGGTGATTTTCCATAGTGGATTCAACTGGAAGCTAGAGTTCTTCCAACTGGACTAGTCCTCACAAGAGAGAAACCAGTATACATCCTTGTGTTTGCATTTGCTCTCTACTCTCTACTTTTTATTTATATATCTGTGATATATTATCTGTGATCTTGCTGCTAACATTTTTAAATTGTTAATTTCTGCTGCATACTATATTCACCCCCCTCTAGAGTATTGCACTTTACAACTCGTTCCTACAATCAGTACTACAGGGGCTTCAGTGCACATATCTCATAACAGGGCATTATTTGCCACTTATATGACAGACGACTATAGAGTGTTGAAGATGGGCAATGGAGATGTGTCGAAAGCGGTTTCCATTAGATATGTGCATTTGTGGACGAAGACGGATGCATTTTTTGTTCACAAAGATGTCCGTCATGTCCCTGATATCCGTTTTAACCTAGTATCGGTTGGAAGGTTGGATGACGAGGTATTCTTCAGTCTCTTCGGGATTAGTCAGTGGAAGCTTTCCATAGGTTCGATGGTGATTGCTAGAGGAAGCAATAAGTCTGGTCTCTACTATATGGAGGGGAGCGCACAGGGGACACAGAAGATGAACACAGTTTCGGACACGTCTAACGAGTTATGGCACAGGCGGGTTGGCCATATCAGCGAGAAGGGGATGAGCTACTTGGTGAACATGAAGGTGATTCCAGGGCTCAAGTCTACAGAGTTGGAGAAGTGCATGTACTGCTTAGGTGGACACAAAATAGGGTGTCTTTCCAAAGTCACCCAAGTTCAAGGAAGCCGATATTGCTTGAGTTGATTCACTCGAATGTTTACGGTCCTATGAAGGTAAAATCTATTGGTGGTGCTTCTTACTTTGTAACTTTTATTAATGACTGTTCTAGGAAGGTTTGGGTCTATGCCTTAAAGACCAAGCTTCAGGTGTTGTCCACTTTCAAAGCGCTTCAGACATCTATTGAAAGAGAGATGTGCAAGAAGTTATTGTATGTTCGGTCTGACAATGGCGACAAATACATTGGTTCCTTTGATGCTTATTGCAGAGAGCATGGTATACAACACCAGAAGACTTCGCCCAAGATACCTCAGCTCAATGGTGTAGCGGAGCACATGAACAGGACATTTATGGAAAGGGTATGGTGTTTGCTATCAGAAACAAATTTACCAGGCAGTTATTAGGGTAAGACTCCTCTTACAACTGCTTATGTTATTAATTTATCTCCTAGTGCTCCTTTGTAAGGTGATATACCTGACAAAGTATGGTACAATAAAGATTCGTCATACAATCACCTACGAGTGTTTGGTTGTAAGACCTTCGTACATGTACCGAAGGACGAAAGGTCCAAACTTAAGCCGAAGACGAGACGGTGTGTGTTTCTTGGCTACGGTCGAGATGAGTTTGGATATAGACTCTACGACCCAGTGGGAATAAAACTCTACAGAAGCAGGAACGTGGTATTCGTCGAGGATCAGACCATGACCACACTCAAGATTCTGAGACGCCTTCTAAGGCTGAAGAATTGCCTGAGTTAGAGTTATTTCACTTTAAGCAGTTTCCAGAGGATATCACAGAGGATCCAGTTATGGGGAGCCAATATATGGAGTTGCTTCCAACCTTGATCATCAGCCTGTTGATGGTGGTCAGGGTGTCCCGCAGGAGGATGAGCATACCGGGGAGGCAGTTCCTGAAGAGGAGAAGGCTGTTGGTATACAGCCAGCACTAGTGTCTCCTGTATGAAGGAGCGACATAAAGCGTCGACCATCTACGAGATACTCACCGGGTGAGTATGTGCTACTGACTGATAGAGAAGAGCCCAAAAGTTTTGCAGAGGCTATGGAAGACGAATACAGGCAGGAGTGGATACAGGCTACGCAGGAGGAGATGAGTTCCTTATACGCCAATTCTACTAACGAGCTGGTGCAGTTGCAAAAGGACAAGAAGGCTTTGAAGAATCGATGGGTGTTTAGAGTGAAGTAGACGGATGATGCTACTCGACCTCGATACAAAGCGAGACAGGTAGTTAAAGGCAACGGTCAGCAAAAAAGCATGGATTATGATGAGATATTTTTGTCAGTCGTCAAGCAGTCGTCTATTCGGGTGGTGCTAGCATTGGCAGCCAATTTTGACTTAGAGGTAAAGCAGATAGACATGAAGACAACTTTCCTCTATGGTGATCTTGAGGAGGAGCTATACATAGAGCAGCCAGAGGGATTCTATGAGAAGGGCAAGTCACATTTGGTCTACTGGTTGAGGAAGAGCTTGTATGGTTTGAAGCAGGCTCCGAGGAAGTGGTAAAGAAATTTCGAGTCATTTATGGAGGAGCATGGTTATGCATGGACGACGTCGGACCATTGTACATTTGTGAGGTACTTTGCCAAGGATGATTTTATCATTTTATTGCTCTATCGGAATGCCACTATGATAGCGGAGTTGAAGGGTTAACTGGACGCAGACTTCTTTATGAAGGATTTGGGCGCAGCAAAGACTATTCTTGGGATGGATATCAGCCAAAAGAGAGAGAGTCCATGCTGCTATACTTGTCCCAAAAGAATCACATTCATCGGGTACTTCAGCATTTCGGGATGGATGGGTCGAAGAAAGTGAGTTATCCCCTTGTGGCTCACTTTAAGCTTACTAACGAGCAGTGTCCATCTACCGAGGACGGAAAAGAAGATATAAAGCGGGTTCCATATGACTCAGCTATGGGAAGCCTTATGTATGCTATGGTGTGTACGAGGCCAGACATCACTCATATAGTTGGCCTAGTTAGCAGGTATCTTTCAAATCCTGGAAGGGTATATTGGAGTACGGTTAAGTAGATTCTACGATATCTTTAGGGCACTGTCGATTGGAGACTTTCTTTTGGTGGTGACCAGCCGAAGCTGGTTGGATATACCGACGCTGATATGGCTGGAGATGTAGACACGAGGCGATCGACTTCGGGCTATGTGATGATGGTTGCTGGAGAAGCGGTATCGTGGCAGTCTCGGTTGCAGAAGTGTGTTGCCTTATCGATGACAGAGGCAGAGTATATTACGGCAATGAAGGCTTGAATGGAGTTGCTATGGATGAAAAAGCTGTTGCAGAAAATAGGACTGAAGCAAGAGCTGTATACTTTGCTTTGCGACAGTCTGAGTGCTATTCACCTTGTGAAGAATCAAACCTTTCGTAGTCGGTCCAAGCACATCGAGACTCGATATCATTAGATACGAGACGTGGTTGAGAAGAAGGATGCGGAGCTTGAGAAGGTTCATACAGATGATAATGGAGCAGATATGTTCACCAATATTCTACCAAGGAAAAAGTTTGAGTTCTGTAGGAAGATCGTCGGGATGACGACCACCTCCACATAGTTGTAAAGGAGGGAAATGTTGAAGTGGGTGGGGTTCCCAACTTATGTGGAGAAGACCCCAGCGTGCGACGAGCGCCAACTATGTCAGAGAAGCTCGAGGAGGTGACGAGGCCATTGGGAGACGAAAAAGAAGCTCAGGAGCTATCAGAGTACATTCTGTAACAGGGGAGGCAGAGTTCTGGCCGAACTCTGCCCCTTGGTTCCAAAATAGTTCTGTCACGAAAATGCAGAGTTCTGGTCGAACTCTATGTCGACGAGCCCAAACAGATTTCATATATTTTTATACCGTTGGATCGTATCCTACGGTCCAGGTTTTGCTGCGGATTAGGGGGTTTATACATGGTTTTTCATAACCTTAATCACAACACAACATTGAAGAAAATAGGGAAAAAAGAGGCAAGAGTGCCATTGCAACTTTGGAAGAGAAGAAGGAGGATTGAAGGCCTTTTTGAAGGAGGATCGTGTTCGGGTAATATCTACTCGTCGTCTTTGATCTTCGTAGCCTTGTAATCAATTATTCTTGCTTCCAAGTGTTGCGGGGATCCGTGTTGGATCGGGAAAAGTTTGTAGAGGGTGTACTCCTTTATTTCATTAGTGAAGGCTTCTCAAGGGTTTGACTCCGATCGTCCCGTGGTCTTTTCCTGCAAGGGTTTTCTATGTCAAAAATTCTTTGTGTCTGCGTGGATTGTGTTTGGTATTTTGTTCATAAATTGTGTTGCTCGATTCTCTTATAGGTACTCTCTAGTTTGGGGAATGGTTTTCGTGCTTCTTTTCCAATAGGTGGAGTTACAAGTCAGACTAAAAGAATAAAACAATTGATAAGGAATTACAGGTACAAATTAAAAAAGAAACACATCATTGTAAAGGAGTTTTGATAATGATTCTAATGGTAATTTCCTAGGCTTGATTGAAATAATTGCGAGTTTGATCTAATAATGCAAGAATATTTTTGACAAATTAGAGAAAAGGAGATTCATTATCATTATCTTAGTCATAAAATTCAGAATGAGTTGATAGGTAATATATCTTCAAAAGTAAAAAGTGTCATAATTAAAAAAGTAAAAAAATAAAATATTATTCTGTTATCCTTGATTGTACTCCCGATGCAAGTCACAAGGAGCAAACGACCTTAATATTATGATGCGTTGATGTGTCAAGTATTCAAGTAAAAGTTGAAGAATATTTTATAGAAATTTTTGAATGTAGAGAACACAACCAGATTGGGTCTTTACAATGATTTACTTGTTGCATTGGAGTCTCTTGATCTTAATATTGATAACATTAGAGGACAAGGTTATGATAATAGCTCTAACATACTAGGAAAATACCAAGATGTTCATAAAAGATTACTTGATATAAATTCTAAAGCGTTTTACATGCCATGTGGTTGTCACTATCTCAATTTAGTACTATATGATATGGCAAACTCTTGTGCTAAAGCAAAATATTTTTTGAGCATTTCAATGCATGTATACAATGTTTTCTTAATCTACAAAATAGAGGAGTGTGCTACTTGATTGTTTAGATGGTTTAACACTTAAGTCATTATGCATCACACGATGGAAAAGTCATATTGAAGGTGTCAAAGCCATTAAATCACAACTTGGCCAAATTAAAGAAGCGTTGTTTAAAGTAGCATATCTTACTGATGATGCAAGCTTATCTAGGGATGCTAGATTGTTAGCAATACATGAACTTAGTAGTTTGAGTTTTTGTTAAGCTTGGTTATTTGGTATGATATTATGTACAAAATAAATTCATTTAGTAAACTTTACAATCTGAAAAGATTCGTATAGATGTTGCAGTAAAACAACTGAAATGACTTGTTTCTATTTTTGAAAATTATAGGGAAGAAGCTTTTGCATCTGCCATGAATTATGCTAAAAAATTGCTTACAATATAGGAGTTGAACCTGTATTTCTTGAGAGACGCAAACTTCTAGGAAAAGATGATTTGATGAGAGTTCTAATACTGAGAGAGGATAAAACAGCTGAAGAATGCTTTAGAGCTGATTATTTTCTTGTTGTTCTAGATATTGATCTTTCAGAGTTGAGGAGTAGGTTTGAACAATTGCATAGTTTTGAATAGATATTTAGATTCTTGTTTGATGGACGACAATTAATATCATCATAGGAATATAATTTGAGAACTTATAATGTAAATCTTGAATCTACTATAAAAAAAGATGATGTATCTAATGTTGATGCCAATGATTTATTTTTAGAAATAAGATTGTTGCAAGAGATGTTACCTCCAGAAGCATATGAACCAAATAAAGCATGGATAGCCATTGAAATTTGAGAGTTTGTAGTGGAGATGGATATTTTTCCTAATGTATTGGTTGCTTGTCAAATTTTATTCAATCTTCCTGTGACTATAACATCTGCTGAAAGAAGTTTTTCCAAGTTAAAATTGTTAAAATCTTATTTAAGGACCACAAGAGTCAAGATAGGTTAAACGGATTAGCATTCATATGTATTGAAAAACACGTGTTGGAGCACATAACATATGACAATATAATTGATGACTTGCTTCAAAGAATGCGAGAATAATGCATTTGAGGTAATTTACTTTAGCTTGATTAGTTTTTACAAGTCAAGGAATACAATCTAATTAATTTGTTTTCTTTTCAAACCTAGGTGTGGCGCTAGTGAGCTAAAGCTGTTTTGTATATCAGGAGTTTGGATAAAAGGTAATTTGAGATAATATTGGAATGTTGCCGGGGATGAAGCTGATGGACAAGAATCGTATTATTTTGGATAATGTTTGGTTTAATTTTGTCAATCTATATAGATGACTTTTATTATGAAATATTAGTAGACAAAGTTTATCTCCAATAAAAATTTAAGCAAGTAAAGGCAGATATAAGTAAATACTTAAATGCAGTGAAGTAAACCAGTATTTAAATAATGGAAGAAAGCAATACGCTGACACCGAGGTTTATACTGGTTTTTCTCTGAGAGGACTAGTCCAGTTGCAGAAACTTTTGCCCGTTATTAATCCACTATTTGAAATAGAGATTACAAGCTTTACTCTGAAGCCCACGATCAAACTTTAACACCTTTCTGAAGAAAGCAACACTTAGAAGAATGGGAGTTGTCTTAGAAATTGGAAGATTAAAGCTTTTTATAGATAGGACGACTTTAGAATAGATAGAGAAGATGAAGAATGAATGAGTGATTAGAAATGACAAATCATTCTCTATTTATAGGAATTTTTTAGACCAGAGTTCAAGCAGAACTCGGTTAGGGCAATATTTAAAATTTTGAACGTTAGAGATCCAATGGAATAGGAATTTACTGGTGACCAAGAGTGAACCAAGGGGAACGAGTTCGGTCCGAATTCAGCTAAGAGGATTTCAGACCTGGTTTTGATTTTAGCAAGGGTTTTTGGATGAGTAGGAGTTTAGGATTTGGTTTGGGTCAAAAGTATGGGTTTGCGAGGATAGACTTCTAAATTTCCAGTGATCCCGACTCACAAATTATCTAGACTCAATAAAAAGAAAATATAGAGTAAAGTAGAAAATTTTGCTTAATTATATCTGCTGTGATCTTCTGTCTTTTCATATCAAAGTCAGAGTTTAAGTCAATTTTCGAAATCAGGTTGGCCATGGCTGTAAGGGTCAATAATCTTCCATATTTTGATAATTTGACAAAACTATGATTGATACTTTAGCACCATACAACTTTGTTGGGAAGAAGACTTTGTGAGCTTATTCATCGGTACAATGCTTGCGATTGTACTTGCTCTCCCGTAATCAATGGTTACTCTCCCGTAGCAAATCAAGTTGGCTGAAAATCTGTGAAGTCTAAAAAAAAATCTCAAACAAAAACCTTTAGAGCAACAAAACCTCTTTTAGCTAGATAATCAACAAAGTATCATATTTTCAACACCGTTTTGGCATCTAAGCAAAATGACACAATTATAAAGTGATGTACTCAGCATAGAAAAAATATTGCATAAACTCAAAAGAAATATTAGAACTCATAGTGCCGAAAATAGTAAACTGATATAAATGGAAAGCAAAAAATGCATACAATAATACAAGCCAGATAAAACTAAAAGTCTCATAATAACTAAGTCTGATAATGCTTGAAAGATTCGTTTATCAATAATACATAACAAAAATAACTAGTGCATAAAAAGTGATGCTATATCACTAGGGAACATCCTCAATCGTCATCAACATCTGCCGCCCTAGAAGGACTGGAGTCAGCAGTGCAGTGAGGATCATAGCGGGAAGCAGCTGGGTCAAAGTAACACTGAGCCTCTCAGTAATCAATGCGATAACCAATCACCAAGGGGTAACGAACCATGGGAATAGGGCCGCCAGGGTTGTGAGCAAAACTGTAGGTAACATCCCTCATGGTATTGGATATGGCCTGTAACTGAAAAGTTGTACAAAAATCCATGGACCTGAACTGATCCAACAACAAGTCCTAAAGAGACTGAAGGGTAACACCACTGGAAGGATAAGGAGGATGTGAGCTGTCTACTGATGGGTCAACTGGAGCAGGAGAAGCCTGAACTGCTAGAACATGAGCTACTCTACAATGCTCATGAAGATGGGCAGGTGGATCATCTTGGGTACAATCGTCCAAGATAACCTCAAAGAACTGAAAGATATAAGGCAGATACATCGCATAGAGAAGTCATGGCAATTTTTTGTGACACTTTTCCATCGCAGCGATAATAGTCTTCAAAAGAATGAATTGAACTTGGAAGTGGAGATGGTAAATTGCAGAGAGTTTTGAGTATGTGATCTCATTGGTGGAGGTTTGTTTAGGAAGAATAGCAGAAAATATCATCCGATGTAGATCATAAAAGTAGTCGTTCAGATGCTTGGGGTGAAGTCTTCCTTTGGGACATGAATTGGGTACACATAAAGAATCACGAAAAGAGTCAAAAGTTATATGGGATGGAAATTGAACTGAGGTGATATCCACTAATGCTTTCCCTACATTGGAAATGTGAAGCATTATTGCCATATCATCAGCATCAAACTTAATATTAATTCTGCCAACTTTTAATTTAACCGTGCCTTTTGTGAACGATAGATTAAAATAAAACATTATAAGAGCATAGAATAGATAGGAAAATAAAATGAACTAGGTCGATAAGGTCGAAGTGTGCAAAGTCGTTGTTTGATCGAAAAATAAGTTGAAATTGATTGGACTTCCCGAACAAATTTTTTATTGATGAAAATCATTGAACCATTCATCCGAAGCATCTTGTGATATGAAAATAAAATCATCAAAATAGTCTCCGTCCGGCATGGCTGGACTAAATAGAGAAAATAAACCTTTCTCGGGAGCAGTGGGGGAAGAAGCTTCTCCAACTTTTTTTTCTTTTTGGAAAATTGAGGAATTTTGGGAGCCATAGGAATTGAAAAGATGAGGAAAGAGTAGAGATATACCAAAATTGACTCAAAACAGTGGAAGAGAACTCCGAGATAGCTCCGAATCCAAGTTTTTAGGGCTTAAGTGGATTGGAATATGGAGTAGGGCGGTTAGGGTTGGGGTTTCTGTAGTTTTAGGCTGTTGTTAGATGAAGAAGATAAAGGTTAAGGGTGTTTATAAAGGGGATAACCCGACTGTTCAGTTCTGTTCTGACATACCCTGGATCGAGTTCGGCCCGAGTTCAGACAGAGCTCGGCCAAGTTCGGTCTCTGTGTATTTCGGACAGAAATAAAAAGACATTGATAAAGATTTTAACTTTTATGCAAAGTATAATTAGAAATACTTGTGTTGAAGAAAAATAATTTACATTAATTAACCAAAATACACAAAACGTATAAAATATTTTGGGTTAGCCGCAGGGGTCCTATCCCAGCTAGCGATAGTCCAAATTTTTTTGGCACCGTGTCACTTAGACTCTTACGTATTTTTGTCAGAAGGGCTCTTTCGGCTTGTAACCAAACTATTTTCTACAAATTTATGAAATCAGATCAAGTAATATTCAATTATAAAACTTCAACACCCAAAATTCCTAATTTCCTTCGTATAAAGTTAAAACGATCTTCAGCTAGGGGTTTAGTGAAGATGTCAGCTAATTGATGCTTAGTGTCAACAAATTCTAAACTAATATCTCCTTGTAATACATGGTATATAAGAAAGTGATGCATAATCTCTGTGTTTAGTGCGAAAGTGACAAACAGGATTTTTTGTGAGATTTATTATGCTAGTATTGTCACAGTAAATAGGGATGTGGTTAAAAGATAACTGATATTCTACCAAAGTTTGTTTCATCGACAAAATCTGTGCACAACAACATCCTACGGCTATATACTCAGCCTCGGTTGTCGATAATGCACATAATTTTGCTTCTTAGAAAACCAGGAGACTAAGGACTTTCTTAGAAAATGACATGTGTCACTGGTACTTTTACGATCAACCTTGTAACCAGCAAAATCTACGTCTGAACAACCTATCAGGTCAAACGAATCGATTTTGCGATACCATAGACCGGTTGTCGAAGTACCTTGAAGCTATCGGAGGATACGCTTAACAGTGCTCACATGTGTTTTCTTAGGAAAGGCCTGATATCTTGCACATAAGGATACTAAAAACATAATGTCTGGACGACTAGCAGTTAGATATAGTAAATTACCAACCATACCTCTTTACTTACATACTTTAGTTTATGTACCACTTTTATACTACAACAAAAAGACCTATTAATGACGCTCGACAAGGAGTTTTAATGACGGCTGATACATAAGCGTTATCAAGTTGAGAAATACTCTTTTTCTATGACGGTTTGGGCTAATTCTGGGCTTTTTATAACGCTTATAAAACAAAACATCATTAATATTTTAGAGCAGTGGCAAACTTGTAATTCTTTCACTGTATAAAAGTTAAGTGGGAGAGAGAAAATTCATTTCTCATCTATTTTCTAAGGGAGCATCATCTCTCCTCCTCAAACCTCTTCTCCCCCAATTTTCCACTTTTCATTTTCCCTCCTTTTCGGTTTGACTCTAATTTCTCTCCCAAACTCCAGATCTACGCAAAGGTTCGATTTTTCTTCCAATTTCTCTTCGGTTAGGGCTTATATTTTGTTTATACTTCGTTGATTTCTAGGGTTTCTGATGAATTTCTTCTTCGATTTCTAGGGCCTATATTTTTTCTTCTTCGATTTCAATTTCGCTTCGTGATCGGGATCCTCGGGAAGAGCCGGCGCCGTCGGGTCACTCGTCGAAGAAATGCATGTAAACGAAGGGTAGCGGTTCGTTGGATCTCGGCGTGTTTCGGTCCGGTACTTCTCGGTTTGTTCGTGGCGGTGTCGGTTTTCTAGGGTTTCAGAGCTGGAGGGAGGAGGGTTCTACTGCGGCGACCTCTGATGCGGTGTTATGGACACGGGGACGAAGCATCCCGACACGAAGGGTATCCTTTCTCTTCAATCATGATCGTGATTATGGCTATTTGCGAGTTTTAATCGGTCGGTCGGTCGTGATTTTTTTTGTTTATTGCGTCGATTTCCTATCCTAACCTTGAGATTAGGGTTCCCGATGTTGTTTCTTGTAGGTTGTTCTATAGAAATTTTGCGTTGATATGTTCAATTGTGCAATCCAAAAAATAATAATTTTTGATTGGTTCTCTGTGAAATTATAAGTTTTTAAAAATAAATTAAATCACCATTTTTTATGATTAATAAATTGTTGTTGGACCACATTTTTAATCTCCTAGAACTCGTAATTCAAGTCCCTTCTCCTTTAGAATTTGGAGTAATCAAAGAAACTTTTTAGTAGCTGCCTTCATAGCTTTGATCTGTGTATTTGGGAAGGGAAAAATTAAAGAATCTTCAAAATATTTTCTGACGATGAAGAACTTTTATCAAAAAGTTTGAATATCGTTCGAAACTTTAACTGAAAAATGACCGATTGGAATTCAATAGATGTTGTGTAGCCTGTAAACAATTGTTTTCTTACAAGGCTTATGGGTTGTTCATTCTCAGTTGGATTACAAAGAATTTGATGGTGGTAGACCTTAAATTAATATACTTTTAGGCTATGTTTGATTCAAGTAGACATGGTTTTGGGAAAGAAAATTTATTTATTTTTTTAGATGTCAATGAAAAAGAGAAGAAAAAAAGAAAATTTGTGTGAAAATTCATTTATTTTCTATGTTTAGATAACTTTGATGCTAAAGGATTCAGTTTCATTTCTAATTTCTTTAATTTTTTCAAACACAGAAAAACTAAATACGTGGGAGTTATAATTTTTCAAAGGAAAGTAAAAGACAAGAAATTCCTTCTGCAAACTAGGCCTTAGGAAAGTTCTATCCGGTTATCTCCAATAATTTTGAACTTTATATGTTGTAATATCATATCAATGATATTATTGCACAATGTACTACTCAAAATTATCTTTTATTAATAAAATACGGCCGGGATCTACTTGATCCCATCCTTTCACTCAGAAAAAACAACAAATAAAAATAATAAAATTACCATACTCCTATAGATAGTCTCCTCTGTTCTTCATGTGTCATATGAAGGTTTCTTTGTACTCGTTCTTGGAATGTGCATGTCTACAAGATGACACCATAATTTTCTTCATCTTCGAAATATCAAGATATAGTTGGGGTTTATTTCTTTGTTTCTACTTGGGTGAAGGTATCGAGAGAGTTTAACCCCATACTAATATAGTAGTTCAATCCAACAAAATGTTAGTATTTCAAAAAAAAAAAATCCACAATTAATTGTCTCAGAATAATAAAGAATCTCGGTCTTGTGATGATTAATAGAAGGATCCATTTTGTAGTCTGTGCATCAGTACATGGGAGACGTAAGATATCTACTCCTAACAAACCCAACTAATCATCTAAAAATATTCAGCTTTTGCATGTCTCCAGCTATGTCACCTTGTCCCTGACCTAAATAAATAAACAAGTGTGGTTGGAACCGGGGATGACACCTCATATTGTAGTCTGTGTAGCAGTAGTTCCTGTTCTGCTATTCATTGATGAGAATGGGCACCAAATGATTTCTCATCCAGTTACTCTATCATATATAGACAAAGTTCGACTGATCAAAACCGGGGAAGCTGCTGCCAGTAATATTTCATTTAATGAGCTAAGTAACTCGTATTTTCTCCAACTTGCTCTTTAGTTCCTTGTTCTTCGGCTATATTTGTTTCCTTCTTGCATTCCTTTATTTGATGGCATAGCTTTTAACTTTTTTATTTGCAGGAGAAGGATTGTTCTGAGATGTCTGTGAAAATTGCATGTTCTTGTTTGACATCTCAGAACATAATGAGTGCCTTGTTTGACATACCTTTCTTGGACCTTCGTATTTCTTAGTAAAAAATTGAAACTTTATACTTGTTCATTTAAAAAGGTTTCATGCTACAGCAGTTCTAAGAATTGCAAAATATTTTCAGGTGTGCCCTGTACATTTGCACTCCCGCTTATCAGAATTTCTAAATGTTGCAGCCAAACAATTGGTAAGTGATTAATTTATTTATCTTTTTGAAACTACGGAGTTCATTTTATTTTACGGACTTTGATCCCCAAAGTCTTTATAATTTATTTCAGAACCCAAGTCAGTGTAAGGAGGCTGCATCAGTAGCAAATAATGCTTGTTGGGCTATTGGAGAATTGGCAATCAAGGTCATTGCAGTCAAGGAAAAGAAGAAGAAGAAGAATTTTTTTGGCAATGATGATTTGGCTGCTCCTTCAGATCGCTCAGCTGCGACACTACTTCTCTTTGGGACTCCCGATATCTTCAAGAGATGGCAGAGAGAAGATCCATGATCAGAATCTACTTAAGTAAATATTTCTAATAATTTGGTTAGCAAAAATAAGATTTATTCCTATTTTCTGGGTACAATCTGTATTTGGATATTCAATGTAATGAAGATGTTGATATGTACTCCATTTTAAGAAATGTAATAAAGATGGTGATATATAATATTAAGTTTTTGGAATGTAATATATACTGTGCAGTATAGAGCATTATAAATGTGCTAATTTGAAGAGTATAAAGTGTTATAAATGTGCTGCATTGAGCCTATACATATTATCTATTCATGACGTTTTAAAATTGTTCTGAATTGTACACTATATATTAACTATTCATAACGCTTTTATAGAAAATATTCATGACGGTTATTTTATGACGCTTTTAAAAAATATTTATAACACCCGTTTTCATAACGGTTGCCGTGAAAAAAAAGCGTCATGGTTCGTCATTAATGACGCGTTTTAGCTGTCATTAAAAGGGTTTTTTTGTTGTAGTGTCATCTGTATCAAGCTTTGTAGACGTTGCCATAGGAGTTCCAGTTGGTTTGACAATATCCATGTCAAACTTCTTTAGTAGGTCTTTTGTATACTATGCTTGATTGATGAATATCCCTTGTGAACTTTGTTTGATTTGTAGCCCAAGGAAGAATGCTAGTTCTTCCATCATGCTCATTTCAAATTTACTCTGCATACACTTAGCAAACTCGTTACATAGGATCTCATTTGTTAATCCAAAAATAATGTCATCTACATATATCAGTACTAATAAAATATGTGTATCCAAAGATTTTATAAACAAAGTAGAATCAACTTTCCCTTTTGAAAAACCATGTTCAAGTAAGAAGGAACTAAGGCGCTCATACCATGTACGAGGTGATTGTTTGAGTCGATAGAGAGCCTTACGAAGCTTGAATATGTGCTCAGAATTTTTGAAATCTTCAAAATCAGGAGGTTGTTTAACAAAAACTTATTCTTTTATAAAACCATTTAGAAAAGTACTTTTGACATCCATTTGAAACAGTTTGAAACTATAAAAATTTGCAAAAGCACAAAGCATATGAATAGATTCTAGTCTAGCAACTGGAGCATATGCCTTATCGTAGTCAATGCCCTCTTCTTGATTATAGCCTTGAGCTAGTAGACGTGCTTTGTTGCATGCGACTAAACTATTCTTACTTAACTTATTTCGAAACACCCACTTGGTACCAATAGCTGAATGATCACTAGGTTTGGGAACAACTTTCCAAACTTGATTCTGTTCGAATTGATTTAGTTCCTCTTGTATTGCAGAAATCCAAAATTTATCATTAAAATCTTCTACAACATTCTTAGGTTCTATTTTAGAAATAAATGCAACACTTGTAACTATATCTCTAGTGCTTGAGTACTTACACCTATTGATACATTACCTATTACCAGTTCTTCTGGATGATTTGGTGTAAACTGTAATTACTTCGGTAGACTTTCCAGGTACAAGGTAGGTGTATCTTCAGGTGTTTTATTTGAGAGAGTTTTCTCATCTTCATTGTCACTATCGTTATTGCGTTGACTGCTCAGCTCATCGAAGGTGACTTTTATTGATTCTTCGACAACATTTTGTTGAACACTCTGTATCCTTTGCTCTTTATAGGATATCCTAAAAATATGCCTTTATCAGCTTTTTATCAAATTTCTCTAAGTTGTCTTTAGTGTTTAAGATAAAACATCTGCAACCAAACAATTTGAAATAGCTGATGTTAGGAGTTCTATTAAACCATAATTCATACGGAGTATTCTTGGAAATTGGTCTAATAAGAACTCTATGGCATGTTGTATAAACAGCGTCTGCACAAAAATACTTTGGAAGATTACGCTGGTTAAGCATAACTCTGGCCATATCGCCAAGAGTTCTATTCTTTCTATACACAACGCCATTCTCTTGAGGAGTTCTGGGGCAAGAGAATTCATGTGATAAACCATTTGAATCACAAATATTTTAAAGTCGTGGTTATCATATTCTTCTCCATCGTCACTTTGAATGAGAGTAATCATTAATCCTTTCTCATTTTGTACCCTTTTACAAAAAAAACACAAATTCAGAAAAGATCTCATTTTTATTTGTAAGAAAGTAAACCCAAGTATATCGTGAATAGTCATCAACTATTACGAAAGCATAAAGCTTACAGCCAAGATTGGCGACTCTACTTGGTCCAAATAAGTCCATATGTAATAATTGCAGTGCTCTAGAGGTACTTACAATATTTACTGATTTGAAAGATGATCTAGATGCCTTATTCTTTTCACATTCGATATAGACAATATCTTTCTTGAATGCAATATCGGGTAAGCCTCTTACCCTTTTTTTGTGGACAATCTTGTAATAATGTCCATGTTCGCGTTTCTAAGACGCATGTGCCATAGCAAGCTTTCGTTCAATAGACAATTTCCTGTACTGTTAGTACTTTCTGATAGATATACTATAATATGTTGTCCTCTCTTATTCCGTCAAAGGAAATTATTTTGGAAAATTTATCATAAACAAAGCATTTATCCTTAACAAAATTAATTTCATAACCATGATCAGTCAATTGACTAATACTTAGCAGGTTGTGTTTTAATTATGTTACTAAACATATATTTTTAACAATAGGAGAGGGAGAAGTACTTATGTCGCCAATTCTAATTATATATCCTTTCAAATTATTTTAAAGTAGACATAGCCTTCTTTCTTCATCGATAGAGTTGCAAATAACATATTGTCACCTATCTTATGCCGGCAGCAACCACTATCGAGGATCCACTTGCGTTAGTGGGAGGAGGAAGGTCCACCTACAACACAAGTTGAAATGTAACCTTTGGTACCCACCTTCTTGAGGGTCCGGATTTGTTAGCTTTTGAAACCCAAACATATACATGCATATCTAAAAGCTTCCTAATCTTGCATTGATGTGATAAATGTCCTTTTATACCCCAATAATGACATGTAGCAGAAGTGCTAGTGCTAGGTGAAGTTCGAAGATCATGTATGTGTATTTTTGAAGACGTGTGTGACTTCTTGTGCGGAAAAGTATACATGAATGCATGACTTCTAGCAGTTCTAGGTGTTGGTCGTGTTGTGTTTATGCTTAGCCTTGTGATTTGTGTTAACTTGAGTTACAAGCTTCAAAACCTTTTACGCAACTTAATATCTGACTTTTTAGAGATATCACAGGCTTCAGTGTACTTGGCCATGAGTGCATCTAACATTTGAGTAGCAATGTTATACTTATTTTTCTCTAGTTCATAGAGATTATTGAGTTTTATATTTTCTCGATTAGCTTTCTCAAGCTTTTCACGAGTGTCATATAAACTCTTTTTTAAAGAAGTAAACTCATCCGTGTTAGTAGAAGAGTTTCTAATGTCTTCTAGAATTTGAGATTGCTTAGAAAACTCAGATTGTACAAATTTAGCTCTTTCTTAGAATTTTTGTACAAATCTATCATGTTTCATTGATCTTCTAATAGATAGTGAAGGCATCAGACAATTCATCAAATGTAAATTCTTCATAAAGAAGATTTGAAATTACCTTAGCATCCGTAGCCATGAAACATAGGTTTGTCGTGTTACGAGGTTTTTTCTTTATCAGAATCACTCACCTCACTTTTACACCAGATGTTGGTATTAGCATAATTTCTTTTCGAAGTCCTTCTTTTGCCTGATTGATCATATCTACTTCCCTTTCTTATAACATGACAATCTTTCTTGTTGTGACCTATCTTTTCACAGTTATAGCAGATTGGTTCTTCGTCATCCCTGGAATCTTCTTCTATTTGTCTTCTTACTTAAGAAACCTTCTGAAGTTCCTTGTCATGAGGGCCATTTGCTCGTTGTCTGAGCTATCTATCTCACTCTCATCTTCGAAGGCTGTCTTATGGCATGCTTTGAATGCTATGGCCTTCTCTGGTACTGACTCTTCGAAATCTTTAAGGTCTAGCTCATGTATCATAAGCTTCCCCATGAGAGTTTCAAAAGTCATCGTAGTGAGATTATTTTATTCAATAATGGTCATTGCCTTGAGATTCCACTTCTTGGTCAGCCCACGAAGTACCTTTCGAATCTTGTCATGATTGTTGTATTCTTTTCCAAGGGAAAATAAGGCGTTAACAATATCTAGAAATAGAGTAAACATATTTGTAATAGTCTCATTAGGCTTTATTTTGAGGGCCTCATACTCTTGTGTTAGTCGTGAGATTTTGGACTCCTTCACTTGTGAAGTCCCTTCATGAGTTACCTCAAGAAGTTTCCAGATCTCGTGAGACATGACACATGTTGATACTCTATTAAATTAATTCTATCTACAGAACAAAACAAAGCATTAATGGCTTTTGCATCAAGGCTTACTTATTTTTTTCATTGTTGGTATACTTGTCATGTAGTTTTTTTAGCTAGATTCCCATCTACCACAATAGGTAGTGGTTTCTTGTAACCATCGATGACAATTGAACATAAATCGAAATCAAGAGACTTGAGGTAAAAGCTTATTTGTGTCTTCCAATATGTGTAGTTTGTGCCATCAAATAGGGGTGGCCTATTTGTAGACTTGCCTTCACCATTGCTTGTGTATAATGATGTCATATCAAGGAGATTAAATCCAGTTAGAGAGAAACCTTGCTTTGATAGTAATTGTAGGATTGATGACACCTCTAGAGGGGGGTGAATTGAGTGCAGCGGAAAAATATCCTATAAAAATTTAAGCAGGTAAAGGAAGATATAAGTAAATACTTAAATGAAGTGAAGTAAAGCAGTATTTAAATAAGGCAAGAAAGCAATATGCAGACACCGAGGTTTATACTAGTTTTTCTCTGAGAATACTAGTCCAGTCGCGAGAACTCTTGCCCGCTATTAATCTACTATTTGAAATAGAGATTACATCGCGTACTTTACTCCAAAGAACACGCCAACTTTAACACCGTCGTATTTTAATTCGAACCCCACGATCAAACTTCAACACCTTTCTGAAGAAAGATTTTATACTCAAGCTTGTACAACTCGAATACTCCTAATCAGAAACCACCGGCACTTAGAAGAATAGAGTTGTCTTAGAAATAGGAAGATTGAAGCTTTTGTAGATAGGAAGACTTTAGATTAGATAAAGAAGATGAAGAATGAATGAGTGATTAGAAATGACAAATTCTTCTCTATTTATAGGAATTTTTTAGACCAAAGTTCGGGCAGAACTCGGTTAAGGCAACGTTCAAAATTTTAAATGTTAGAGATCCAAAGGAATATGAATTGCTGCTAACCAGGAGTGAACCAAGGGGACTATGTTCGGTCCGATTCGGTCGAAACTCGGCTCGAGTTCGGCTAAGAGGATTTCCGACCTGGTTTTGGTTTTAGCAAGGGTTTTTTTGGATGATAGGAGTTTAGGATTTAGTTTGGGTCAAAAGTATGGGTTTGCGAGGATAGACTTCTAAATTGCCAGTGATCCAACTCACAAATTATCTAGACTCAATAGAAAGGAAATACAGAATAAAGTAGAAAAATCTGCTTGATTATATCTGCTGTGATCTTCCATCTTTTCATATCAAAGTTAGAGTTTAAGTCAATTATCGAAAACAGGTTGACCACGCTGTATGGGCCAACAAATATTTGATTATTTTAGTTGCTTTGTTAAGAATTTTTTGACTTTCCTCAACTAGTCAAGTATTTAGGAAGGGACTTTTATTTTTGCCTCGAGCACAAAAAAGATCAAGGCTGCCCCTGACCCAAAATAGAAGCCTTAGTCAGCCTCCATACTTGGTGACTCGGCTTATAATCGCCAATTTTTTGAACTTACCCAAAACAACTTTCTGTGCTCCTAAGCGATGAAGTGCAAGTTCAACTAAAAGTTTATTTTAAAGAGTTGTACAAACTTGGAAAATGTCTAAGTTAAGCATTTATTTCCAAATCTAGAAGTTGAAGTCGTCGTGCTCTTCGTATCAAAGTACGAGATGTTTATAAGAAGTCACAAGTCCTTCGAATCAAAGCTTGTGTTTCACTGATAGCGAATTTAACTCCGAGCAAGAACTTTTGGGACTGCACTAGTCCTCTACGAGGGATACTAGTATAAAATCTCGGTGTTTGTGTACTCTCTGAAATCTATACTTTAAATTTTTATATTTGTACTTAATGCATTATTTATTTGGTATTGTGCCTTTATATTTTTTAAATAAAGGTTAATTTTGCTGCACATGATTTACCCCCCTCTAGAGTTGCCTCACGATCCACATTCTGCGACTCCGGCTCCTGCTCCTACTTCGGCTCCTGCTTCTACTTCGGTTGGTCCTAGTACTGCTCCAGCTCTGGCTCCTACTCCTGCTCTGACGTCCGTTGTTATTCCTGTGGATATGCATGAAACAATAATATGATACTAATGTAGTTCATTCAGAGTCGATAGTCGCCGCTACCACCCCTACCTATAGGCTGATCAGAGTTTTTTGATATATTGTTAATGTATAATTACTATACGATTGTATTATTATGAGACTTTGGTACTATTGTCAAACTATGTACCCATAGTTGTTTTATATATTGATGGATGTGTATATATTGTTTGTGGATTTATTTTTTAGTGTTTATAGTGTGGATGTATGACTATTATCGTATTCTATAATAGGAGATAGGATCCATGATTATTGTGTTATATATTAGGATTTGGATATGTGATTATTATGTCATAGGATCGGTGTAGCAAAAAATAATTATCACTGGAAGACGAAAAACTAGCAACGTGTTAGCGATGGATTAGCGACAGATAGGAGACGAAAAACTAGAAAATATCTGTCGTTAAGCAACTGTTTGATACTCAAAGAGTTTCAAAGACGGTCATTATTTCGTCGATAAACTAGTCGCTGAACTTAGCCACAAATATTTATGTTGCTATGTCGTCACTGATTTTCTGTCGCTCTTTCCATCATGAGTAGTCGTCACGATGACGGATCAGCGATGGAAAATAAACAACGACATATGAGTTCGTGACATAGTTTTTCGTCGTTATTACTGTTTAGAGATAGAAAATGACAAAATAGCGACAATATTTTTCGTCGCTATTGTGTTGTGTTTTTGTAGTGAAGATTAGGTTCATGCCAAAAAATGGACTCAACACTTAAAAGATGAATGTGCTGACGTTCATGAACTAAATTTCAATCTCTTACGATAAAGGATGCTACATGAGCTGAAGAATGAAGTGACAAAATCATGAATAGTTAGATCGCTGAAAATCAATGTTTTAAAATTCTTGAAGAGTACCAAAAAATATTCAAAAAAAAGATGGACATAAAGACCAATGATCAAACTGAAGATGTTATTGGCACTTTTACTCTTTCAACTTTTCTAAAAATAAATAAAGATATTACTAAATTCTCAAATAAAATTAATTAGTTAATTTTTATATTTTTTATTACTTGTTTTCTGCTATTATTTTTAAATGTAGTGAAAGCCTAAAGCCTATACAAAAATTTTAAATAACATGGCCAAACTAGACCCGACCAGATACGTACCATAACCGAACTCAACACAGTCTAGCTTGACCTAGTTCTAGGCAGGGCGGGGTTTGGTGTTTAGGCTAAAAGCTTGACCCGGATCAGTCCGCATAACTAGTCTTGTATCCAATAACTAGTTTTGCATCCAATAATTACATGTTAAGAGAAGACATGCCCTATGAAGCCGTCCTAATTTTCTAGAAAAGTTGAAAGGGCTATGCCTTGCTGAAACCCTAATTTTTAAGGAAAGTGGATGTCGAGGCTTTGCCTTATTGGAACCCCTTGAATTTGGAAAAAAAGAGAGGATAAAATATGAACCCCAAACTCACCATCATTATCAAGTTCAAGAAGTAATATTAAAACCCATCTCCGATTTTAGAAGCTCTGCCTCTCCAGAGATAGGTGAGGGTGAAGGTTACTTTAAGGAATTTGGATGTAGAGGGAGATAGAGGGAGACAGAGGGAGCCGGGATACATATTAATATGGGGGTATTCTTCACGCCCTAGTCCAAAAATACTTATAAACTGGATACATGGCAATGGCCAGCTACGCATCAAGTGAACTCCAACCCAACTGGAAAACTTTACGATGTCCATGATCGGGGTATATCTATCTATAACATCAAACACTACTATATCTCAATCCATATAAAAAGAATATTGTAACCTCTTTAAATTCAAAAATCTCAAATTATTATTATTATTATTATTATTATTATTATTATTATTATTATTATTTTATTATTATTATTATTATTATTATTATTAGAGCTAACAATTTCTTAATTAAATTTTAATTAAAAAATATTATATCATAATTCAATAATATTGTTATTAACAAAATGAGAAAAAGAAAAACTTACATTTAAAATTTCATCTTTCTCAAGGAAGAATGCTCCTAGAAATAATCACCCCTTAAATTAGGGGGAATATTCTAACTAATTTTTAAGAGGGAAACCAAATACAATTCAAAACTCAAACTCAAAATAATGGATTTATATTTGAAAATAATTCAAAATGCAAAGGAATGATTGTATTTCAAAATAATTAGTAGGCTCAATTTATAAGCCACAGTGAATAATGAAACTTTCATTCCACTCGTACTTTCTCTCTCGCTTACTTTATGTTAGAGATTCAAAAATTTAGGATCATCAATTCCTTCTTCTTCCTATTCCTCTTCCCCTCTACTTCCTCCGGCGAGTCCTCCGAGCGGCGTGCATTCGTCGGCGTCACAATTCTTCTATGGAGCAACTCTCCTATATGGATCGGTGCCACTACTAGAATACTGCAAATTACCGACGGCACAATGGCAGCAGATGACATCCATCGCCAGTTGGTGATGGCTATGCATCGATCGAACAACCAACATTGGTATCTTAGATTTCTAACTAAAAAGACATCTCTAGGTCGTAGCCGAGACTTCACTTTTATATGCGGATAACCGCTCGAACATCATGTGACAAGTTAGTGACGCCTGGTCGTAGTTATATTTTTTAGCGACATACATATGCGTCGTTGGTCCGTCGCCTAGTAATGTGGCCTAATTATAAAAAAAGCGGTTGATCAGTTTTTGTTTTTTACTCCCTCTCTCTCGTCTCTTTGTGAGTGTATTTTTTTATTTATCTCTCTCTCCTCCTCTGACGTGTTCCTCCAATGTGCTCTTCCGACGGGACCGTGCTCATTTGACGGGACCCCTCCTACTCCATGCATGTGCACCTCTGACATGCTGCCTCCTCCTCCTCATCCTTCTACTATAAGTTCTCGATCGACTTTTCTCCCTTTCGACTCATGCTTGTTGTGGTGATTTAGATCATTGGGGTCAAACCCGATGAATAAAGGATGGAGTTGGGGTTTGCTCATGTTTGCTATTTGTAGTGATGATTTGTGATTGGATTTATTAGTTTGTTGTCGACACACCAGGGTCGGACCCAGACACGACACGACACATAATGATTTTTAATGGACACTATAGGGTCAGACCTAGGCATGCGATATAGATTGGGTTTGTTGGTTTGTAATAAGTACATGGAAGCTTGCTATAAGCAGACTATTTTTTGCTGGCTATGCAATACGGGATGCTGCATGCACGAGGGGTTGCTAGTGTATAGGGTGTGTACAGGGGCTTCACAAATTAGCGTGTGTGGCAACTGGCTACTTGGCGAAGGTTTCTGCAACCTCAATTGCACACGTGCTAAAGTTAATGGAAGTGTGAAAGTAATATAGAAGGAGTTGAGGGATGTTGAAATATAGGAACTTGTGGGAATTTGTGGAGTTTAATTTCACGACTCGTACCCGGATATTTGGGCACGAGCACATGGCTACGTCCAGCCTACGCCACAGTATCGATGGTAGAACGATGTTTAAACCTTCAATGAGTCCATTCAATAAACAACAAAATTATATATCTAGTTTCATTTCCAAATTTCTCAAGTAAAATATGGACAATTACTCAATCACGATGCTAAGGAAGATAGATATGAAATAGAAAAATAAATGATAATCTCAATGATAGTCACAAGATTCCAAACTCGAAGTCCAATAATCCAACGTCAAGAGTAATCTAAACCATAGCATAAATATAATATTCCATTTTTTTGATTAAACTAATAATCTATAGCTGGAAAATCAGCTAAGGTCGCTCCCTGATCACCCTGAATATCAAGATATGCCTCTGCTAGGTTATGCTCCGGAAGGCCACAATAATGAGGCATATATCCTCATACTCATCGCCTAAAATGTTATTATTCAGTCAGGATTTGAACAAGTACATACATGAAAAACTATTCAAAATATGATAGAAACTACAAAATAGGAAATAGAATATGTGATACATCGTAAACAAGGAAAACTAACATCATGGTATGGCAAGTAGAAAGGTAAAAGTAAATACGAACAATTAAGATATGTAACAACATGAATAAAAAAGGAAACAAGTAAACCTGCACCTAAGTAAGCATTTTAAATACCACGTTCGACATATGAACGACTAAGGGATAAATCTGACACCCAACACGTGTAATGTACGACTGCTATTAGCCACGAAAGGCCATGGAATAGAATGGGTAGTTCACACATCTATTGAGATATTTTTTCACCCAAATAGTACTCATGGATTCAAGTCACGCCACACAGAGATCACGAACACGATAATCAGGTAAACAAGATAGTCACGAAGCATATTAATCACAAAATACAGTAACATGAACGTAATCCATAAACACTAATCATGTATAACAAGTCTGTCGAAAATCGAGAGATGTATATCTATAACATGTAATAGTGAACTATCAGAAAATGGAAGCAATCAGTGTAAGAACTTACCTATAGACTTCAGTTAATGGTACGGGTCAGGATCTGAGTCCAAGTCTAAAGAACCTATATTTAGAAATTAATATCAAAACTATCTATTTCCTGTTACGCTTCTAGGTATTATGCTACTTTATTTATTTGGATTGGTAGGTAATTTAGGTCACCATTTCTTACTAATAATAAATCACATTGGTACAAACACACTGGTACAAAGGTATAATAGGCTTACTCTATGGCTTAGCAACATATATATATTCCTCTCTCTCTCTCTCTCTATATATATATATAATATTATATATATGCGTATATATATATATATATATATATATATATATATATATATATATATATATATATATTCTTTTTTGTGTCTAAAATTTCAGCACGTGCGGGCTCAGTTAAATCGTGTGACTCCCCGCACACAATTTTTAGCCGGTCGTCATGTCGCTTAGGACTCTTCATGCAGATATTGTTCGCACTGGTTTTTTCATCAACGCCCCATACGTACGCCTCGTGCACTTCGTGTGCTCCAGAGCCTCACGGGACGGCCGACGTCTTTCGACGCCGGCAACTCAATGCCTCGCTTCGCCCGTGACGCAGAAGGCTCCCCCGACGTCTTCACGACGCCTACGACAGCCGATGCTGCCCAGGCACCCGTTCTATGTGCACGACGCCCTTACGGCGTCTTCCCGATGCCCATAGGGTGCCGCATCATGGGCCGCGTGCTCGGCCGTCATTTATACCCGTGGTAGAAAGGTGCCGGTCCTCGACCGCCTGCGCGGCGCCCTAGTCGTTGAGTTTTTATGCACGGGGCATCCCATTTTGTCCCACGCCAGCTCATATATATATATATAACTTCTTTATATACATGCACTTACATATACCCTCTATCCATACAAATTATTTGTCCTACGCATCCACACTACACCGATACTCCAAATTGATACACCAACTTGACACACCCACACTTGAACACTCACTAGATACACTACCCTCATAACGAACACAGTGGCATATTTGCCATATCACTCGGTGAGCATAGTCACATACCCATGCCCAAACATGACACAATCTCTCTAATACACATGTGTGCTACTTGACACTTACAGCCTTATATAGTTTCTTCCTAACCCCTAACTTGTACGCACTATTATAGATATTTCTCACTATATAGGGCCACTTGCACACTGGTATAAGCAACTACTATTGTAGTTCACTTTCTCAAACTGCCATATATAACCTGGAAACCCCCATCTGTTGTACCCATTGCAGCTGCAGCTACACTCTACTTACATGCATAGTTCCCTAACACTGAACACATATATCACACACTGATCGAAACACCTATCTATTGATACATTCAATGCATAAGCACTAGACACTCAGGCTCTTCCCACATACCTATTCTAGAATAACTCATAGGTTCACAGGTTATACCTACATAATGAACACAGTTGTGCTGTAGTCCACTAATTCATACACAAATTCTTTACTAAGTTTATGTTCTTAGACACGAAGTGCTGCTCACAGTTATGGCAATCCTACACACAAACATATCCCTTCCTAGACTGCTGCCCACATATCTAGTTGCAGTTCAATACACACACACACATCTCCTAATACACCAAATTTGATACACACAAAACACTCATACTGATACCTACCTATGTGCATTGATACATAGTGTAAATTACTATACACAATGTCTGCAGTAGACTGTCATCATGAGTAACCGATACACCAATTACCCACACTTGCTATCAACATCTTGCAGCTGTTGTTGTTGCTCAAGTACTGAACTGTCCAGTGCAGTCATACCCAGATAAACATAGCTACACTCACTCCTAAACACACCAACACACTCAAATATATAAACATCTCAATATACTCTCTTGCACCCTAACAGAAAGGTACTCCTACCCTGCCTATAGTTTACAACTATTGCAATGGATGTGCATATGATGTTGCATGCAAGCACATAAATGGCCTAACTACTGCTACAATTTGTAGTTCCCTAATTAGGGACTAAAAGAAAGAAGGATAATAAACTCATCATCCTCACACATACTCAAATCTTCTAGTACTGCTTCTAGTCCTATTTTTCTAATACATTAAATTGCCATTAGGATTTTCACTCAACTAAACACACACTCCCTAGTATTTTACAATACCAAATTAGTTTTTCTGCAACTGAATTTCATATAACCTGCCTCATAACCTTTGCACAATCTACTCACCTAGGTTCTGCACTAATACACAAGTTTACTTCCTAAAACTGTTGCTACTATTGTTGTTCCTGTAGTTGCACTACTCAACTGTATCACAAATCTGCAGTATAAAGACTACCTAGACTACATACTAGCTACACAAAACCAATTGCAGAATATTGTTGCTTCACTACACGCTGGACACAACTGCTAGTTTAGTCTAGAACTGCTGTTGGCAGCTTCAAGTACACATGTTGTTCTATAAAATTGGATGCAACATTCAAACACATACACACTACACCAACACAAATTTTATCACGGGAAAATGCATCTCCTCCTCAACACACACACATAATTACACACGCATACACACACAAAAATAAATAAATATATTTATATAGAAACACACGCACACACACACACATACACACACACACACACACACACACACACACACACACACACACACACACACACACACACACACATATACTATTTAAACAAGACCTATAGTCTATGAAACTGGTGAGGAGTCTATAGCTTCTTACAATAGAAGGAAAGTGTAGAAAAGAATTTAGGGTTTTGTGATAGAGAGGGGGTCAGCTGTTAGGTTTCAAAATTATTAGTTAGGAAGGGATTGGGTGTTTGGTTTCTTTCTATCTCTTATTCAAAGGTACTAGATAAGGAAGGAATTATTTGACTTGATTTAAATAGATTTTGAGGATCCTTATTGGAAATTTCCCTTTTGGGAAAAGAAACAAAATATGCTAGGCTATCCGCCTTATATATAAAAAAATAATGATAACTACCAATTAGTTTAGTTAGGCAGTTATTATTCCTAATGGCAGTATTTGAATTATTAGAGGTTACACTTAGGATGGAGTAGTAGGGTGTTTAAGCATCTTATGTAAATAAACAAGTTTCATATAAGTGTATACACAATTGTTTGGAGAAATGAGTGGAAGCAACACAAGGAAAAGAATTAATTCATGTGATGCTTACATGTAATTGAAATAATATTACACTAATCGTGCTTACCAACAAGAGGCATACACACAGTGGCTATGTGCAACTGTTGCTCCACACAAGCAGTCCACACAAAGAAATATGAAAAAGTATGGTTTTTCAGTATTATATAGGGGACTTGGTGTTTGGGTGTTACGAGGGAAAAATCAAATACTAATGAATGGTTTGGAAAATAGACAGTGACATGAACTCAAACGGATGAACCATACTAACAAGTTTGTAAGAATACTAATTAAATGAAGGGGAATAATGAACAAGTAAAATTATCATTCCTCCGAGGTGCCCCACCTCATGTGTGTTTCAGCTAGTGTTAGTAGGATATAGATAAATGTAGCGTATTAATGGTATGTATATATATATATATATATATATATATATATATATACCCAAAGTTTATGACAATAACGACGAGGCATAGCCCCTGCAGCCATTTGATTAGCAAGGCAGAGACCATGCAACCGCATATAACATTATCTATCGCCAGGCCCCTACCCCTCGACACCTTTTGACAATGATGATACCACAATTGATCACTTTATTTTATAATGTGAGATGATGACTTAGCATTTACATTATGTTGGTTCATTTTTTATGTTATATCCTGCAGATAGTATATTTGTTAAGAACATATAGTACACTTATGAAAAAATTTAGATTATCACCACTAATGTATGCAAGAATAAAATTTAGGTAGTGTTCAGAGCCACCAATATAATGTATGTATTGGGATGATCCTAAAGTCAAATATATTTACTTTTTATTTATGTCCCTCCCCATACTTGGCATTGATGATGCATGGATCCAACACTTTTTTTCTAGTGTGCACTTCCACCTGCACAACTTTATAAAAATGGACACCTACTTGAGAAGGTATTGAAGATAATTTGTTGTTACCAATGACTTACAAGAGTGAGACAATTAGGTCTTTGTAATAGAGAAAATGATAATATTATTATACGAGTTGGAGTTCTCGGAAGACGAAAGTAACTCAATATTATTTTTGTAGATAAATGCAATTTTTATTCTCAAATTTGTACAACTTCTACTGTGTATTACTAATTTAAGGATATGTGAATCCTCTGATACGTCGTGTAAGAAAGGGCCACAAATCCTTAAGTTATTGACATGCCACAAAAGTTTCAAAAACATTGGAAGAAAAATTATATTTGCCAGCACAAACACTATTGAGTTGTTTTGCCATTCAAGAATTTCAACATGTATGATAATATTACTATTTGTCTCCATCTTACAAGTCATTAATAGCAAATTGTCATCAACTCTTTGTTAAATAGGTATGTTTTTGCTAAAATTATGCTTATAGAAGTATGGTTATTATTCTGAGTCACCCATTTAATAGGGATTGGAAATTTCACTTGTAACATGAAAAAAATGTAACCTAAGTACTTGTTTTGATACTATACGAAAAGGAATCGAATGTCGATTGTTACTTTCATGGAGGTGGTGGAGAATGCAAGAAGTCCCCAAAAGGTGACGTAGACCTTCTTACTAAAGAGACCAGAGCAAAAAGTTCTTGATAGGAATTCGGCTTGACCCAACTCCTATGGAGAACTTTTTTACTCCTGATCTCGTCACCTTTTGCTCTACTTTTCACTCTGGTAGAATATGCGAAGTAGTACTTACAGTGTTTTTAGAATGTCTATCTAATCTGTCTGTACATCTAATTGCATACTTATTTTATATTTTACTTTGTAGAATAATCCACGTCCACCAAGCAATGGATCGTTACTTTATTGATCGTACGTGGATATATAGACAACAACACTGTTTGCCACGAAAAAGTTGGAATATACTTTTTGTATTAACAAACGAAAGAGAATACAATTTCGACCCTGGATGGGATCCTTCGAGTATAATTTTTTTCCAGGGACGTGTGGCGATCGAGATCGAATATTATTTATGGTTCCTTTACTCCGTTGACGATCCGATGACGGTCAAGATAAAATTACATGTCTTCGGCTGGACGACCATTCGGCTCTCTTGAAGTATGCTCTGACTCTCTAAATGCCTGAGGAGGGAATGAAGGAATGATCCTTTTATTTATAGATGGTGGAATGATCCATCATGGAATTTTGGCACGCATGAATGCTGTGCGCATGGCACAGTGGTGCTGTGCCTGGAAAGTTTAAACTGAATCTATTGTGACTATACTATTTGGCTGTAGATGAGCTGATATGTGGCGGTTGTTTAGATTCTATTGTGACTACACTATTAGCCTCCTGGTTTTACTGATTTCAAAAATCCTGAATATGTTTTCAAGTTGAAGAAAGCCTTATACGGACCGAAACAAGCCCCTCATGCTTGGTATGACCGCTAAAGCTCTTTTCTACTTGAAAAAGGTTTTTGAAAAGGCAAGATTGATACAACACTTTTCATAAAATCTTTGAATAACAATCTTGTATTAGTAAAAATTTATGTCGATGATATTATTTTTGGTTCTACTGATGAATCTCTTTGTCAATATTTTTCTAAGTGTATGTAGAGTGAGTTTAAGATGAGCATGATGGAGGAGTTGAAGTTCTTCCTTGGATTGCAAATCAAGCAAACCACAAATGCGACGTTTATCAACCAAGCCAAATACACAAAGGATCTATTAAAGAAGTTCGATCTGGAGTCAGCCAAACCGCTTGGAACTTCGATGGCAACTTCAACTAAGCTTGACAAAGACAAACAAGACAAACCAGTCGACACACGTAAGTATCGAGGTATGATCGGTAGTTTATTGTATCTAACTGCTAGTCGTCCATATATAATATTTAGTGTTTGCTTATGTGCACGACTCCAAGCTAACCCTAAGGAATCACATTTATGCGTTGTTAAGTGTATCTTCCGATACCTTAGGAGCACTTCTTCTATCGGCTCGTGGCATCCTAAAACTACGTCCTTTGACCTAACCGATTATTCGGATGCTGATTTTGCTAGATGCAAAGTAGAAAAAAAAGTACTACTAGGATGTATCATTTTCTAGGCAAAGCTTTAGTCTCTTGGTTTAGCAAGAAAGAAAATTTTGTTGTATTATTAACTACTAAGGCCGAGTATATAGCCGCAAGGCGTTATTGTGCAAAAAAAATTTGGATGAAGCAAACCCTAGAAGACTACAACCTACAATATTCACACATTCCTATATTCTGTGACAACACTAGCACAATCAATTTGACTAAGAATCCTGTATGTCACTCACGCACTAAGCATATTGAGATACAACATCACTTTCTTAGAGATCATCAACAAAATGGTGACATTAATTTAGAATATGTTGACACAGAACATCAATTAGCTGATACCTTTACTAAACCTTTGGCAGAAGATAGATTCAACGATTAACGTCAAGAATTGGGAATTTTAGATATCAATAATATTAATTAACTTTATTTATTGAATAAATTCTAATACGTAACAATTGTTGTAGAGACAAGCTTACAAAGGATCTATCTGTCCCCAAGGCGATAAGAGCTTAAGAAAAATGGAAATTAAGCATCCCTCGTGGATTTCCGCTAGCTGGGACAGTATCCCTACAACTAATCCGAGACAACCAATGTGTGACAAAAATTAATTTGTTTAATAATTTTAATTATATTAATTGAAATTTAAAATTAATATTTTTTGAATTAAAAGTTGAAAGAAATTGATAAATTTGTATAAGTGGATATTATTCTAAGTTGCAAAATAGTCAAAGCAGAGTTCTGTAGAGTTCTGGGGTGTTATATCGGTCAAGATTTGTCAATTATCAAAACTGTAAAACTCTTAAATTTCTACTATTTTTATTTTATTTTATTAATTTGCATGGATTTAAAATTTTGGTACTGTATGTCACGTAGTCGTATTGTACGTCGTATGCAAAATTTTCGTTTGCTCGACGAGTGCGAATATGTACGAGAGTACATATTTTATAAAAACATTTTCTTTTCTATTTTAATATACACTTTCAAAATTATATAATTATTATTCTTACTACAAAAAGCCTTTTTGTTTCTAAAAAGTTATTAATAATAAATAATATTTTGTATACTAGAAAAGCCTAATTATATAAAGGATATTTGTTGCATACAAATATTCCGTTATTTATTTATTGGTCTATTTTAAATAAAAGTATAATTTTCAAAATTTATTAATAGTAATATTTTATTGTTCAAAAAGATATTTAAAAATATTTATTATTTTCGAAATTATTATTATTGGTATTTTGAAAAATATATTTGGAAATTATGGTGGCCATTTAAATCTTGATTTGACTTTTGGATTTATTTAAATAGTTAAATATTCAAAATTTATTTATCCCATTTGATTTTGAGCTAAAAATTTAAATAGATTTAAATTGGATTTAATTGATTTGATTTTAAACTAAGAGAATTTGATTTGATTTAAATTAGATTTGGATTTGGATTTGGATTTGGATTTGATTGCTTTTAAATTAAATTAGGAAATATCTAAATTGGGTTTAAAGGAATCCTAATTCTTATCTAATTGAGAATTTTCACATCCTATAAATAGGTAGGTACTCCTCCATATTATTTTCACCACAAATCATCTTTCAAACCATCCTTGTCAAAATTTCTCTTTTTTCTTCGTCATAAATTCAGCCCCGCTTTTTAGCAGCAAGAGCAACTTGGAACGACGATATCTCCTAGCTCCGAACTCCGTTTTGCCTCCAGTTTTTTTTAAAAGAAGCGTATCGAGGTAAAGTTTCCAAAAATATATTTTAATAGACAAAATTCATTCTATAGATTTCTACAAAACTATTTGAGTATCTAGTGTCCCAAAAATAAACGTGTTTCAGTATTTTTGCGATTTCGGGAGATTCCGGAAACGAAAATGCGATCCGTTTAGTTTTTCGGAAAGCTAATACGAAAACCTATACCATATCCTAACTTCAGAATTTACTAAATAAATGTAATAGGTGCAGTATTAATTATAATTAGATAATAAACTATTTTCAGCATCTGAAGTTCCTGCACCTTCTTCTTTGTGCGCTGTTGTTGATTCATCGCCAGGACATCATCTTACCTCTCTTGGACTTCAGGCAAGACACCTTGCCATTTGCTGTTTATTTATTTTAGCTCATATTTTATGCATTATTTATTTTCTTTATGCAAAATAAACTGTGATACATGGCATAACCTGTTAGAACTTACTATTCATTTATATTTCCTGCTATGTATTATTTTTCTTACACATTAAACCTAGATTTAAGGGACCACCTTGTGTGTTGCATTCATGGCCTTGACACGTTGTACCACGAAGTTGTGTGTCGCATGTAGAATACGGACATGCGTGATTGGCTGGCCACCAGTACGTACAAGCCGTGCGATAGGAATAACCGCTATTAGAGGTTGCATGCTTAGTTTGACTTAGCGGTTAATAGAGGATTTATGTTGTGGATACAACATAATAGATATTGGGTGGGAAGAACAGTTCCTTAATGTATGGGTCATATATGCACTGCCCTGATTGTCGGTTATCTCCAATGGGAGGTACGGTCCTGATAGCCGGTTATCTACAGTGGAAGGTACGATCCTGATTGCCGGTTATCTCCAGGGGGAGATACGGTCCTGATTCCTGATATTCCTGATCCGGCCCATGCGTCAAAGGTTTGTTCTTATTGCATTCACTATAGTACGGTTATGTACCCTATTGTAGGCATTCCTTATTTATTTGAGCAATATTTATTCAGTTTATATGGCGTGATATTATGTGTCTTGTTACGTCCCTCTGAGGACCTGATTATTTCTCCAGGTGTGTGTGTTCTTGTCTTTCGCAGGTGCTCTAGCTCTAGCTGTGACCATCTCTATTTCTTCGAGGATGATTGCGCTTGGATCGTCTTCGCTTCGCTAGCCAAAATTATTCTTTGTATATCTTGTATTTCTTTTCATAGTTGGTAGTGGATTCGTCTTTGCCCAACTATATGTATCAATGACAATTCATTATCATTATATGACATCTTTTATTCTTATATTTCGTGGATGAGATTAGATTACTCTTGGTTTACTGCATTTTATAGCTTATGTATTCATACGAGGTTTCCATATATTGGAGTATACTTCGTATGTATGCAGCTGGCATAGATACGTACCTAGTCCTAAGTATTTTGGGACTGGGGCGTTACAAAAACGGAAGAAATTGTTGGCCCATTAGTTATGGTCGAATAGATTTTGATAATCATCTAAACTCGAACTCGATATACGGGCTACTCACAACGGACTACGACAACTAGTACTGCTATCGTTCAAGATTTTCTCAGTCATCCCGCCTGTATTTATTTTCTATTCACAAATGTACTTTATACAATTTTATTGAGTATAGAAAAAAATATAAATTGCATCGTACTGGAAAATAGACTTTACCCAGTAATATTTTTCAAACTACCCAGTTTTATTTATAAATAAACTTGTTTTAAAACAAACCCAAAAACCTGTATTTGAAAAGTAGCCTAGAAAGCCCAAAACCTATTTTTAAAAACTGGATTCTGACCTAAAAAGACAAACCAGATTTCGGACAGAGTTCGGCTTGAACTCGGGTACCTGATTTGGTAAATCCTATAAACCTGTTCTTCCTGCAAACTTGGCTGCAACTGTCAAATTTTTGAACATTCGGCATCTGAATTCGGATAGAACTCGGTTTTCAGAAACCCTATAAAAAGAGAAGAATTTTTCATTTTATAATACTCATTCACTTTCTATCTTCTCTTCTCTTAGCTTTCTCAGCTATTCAAAGCTTTCATTTTCAAATCCCCAGCCTATTTTACAAGCTCTAGTTTACTTGTCAGTATGGTACGGTCTAGAAGTTCAGAGAGTTTTAATCAGAGGCTTGATGAAGAAGTTAACACTTTACAATTGAAGTCGATCGAGCACTTCGGATAAAAACTCGGTGTTTGTAAGAAGTCGACAAGCACTTTGGAGAAAATCTTGTGCTTTCAATAATAGATTTCAACTTGGAGCAAGAGTCCTCCGGCCAGGATTAGTCCTCACAAGAGGGAGACCAAAATATATCGCTGTGTTTGTGTTTGTGTTTTTGTTTGTGTTTGCTCTCTGTCTCTCTTATTTACTGCTTTTATATAACTGTGACATAGCCGCTACGAAACAATAGTAATATAGTAGTGTTTGTGCTTTAATTAGTAATATTCCGCTGTATACCCTATTCACCCCTCTAGAGTATTTATTGCTTAACATATCGGTCCTACAAAGGGTATCCGTATGTACGTGCCAAAAATCGAGCGCCAGCTGCCGTTTTCTGCCTTCACTTACTTGGCCTTGAAGAGGCAAATGGCTTGGGAACTTACCCCAACCCAATGAGGGGTACTTGCGGGATCTTTTAAGATTGACTCCAGTTTCCACTAGAAGGACGTTTTCACCTACGTACGAGGTGGCCCATTCAGGTCTACGTTAAGCACTTCGATTACGTTAAAAAAATTTATTTTGAATATTTTGTGTTAAAAAAATTTATTTGAATTTCTATAAAAAGTAATTGTAAATATTTTTGAATGACAAAAGATTTGCCAAATTATTTTAAAATTTGAGTTTATAAAATATATTTTAAATATTTTTTAATAATATTAAGTATTATTTTGAATCATTATTGTAATCAACTATTAGATTTAGATTTGATTAATTTAGTTTTGAAATAAATGATTTTTATCTTTGACCAATAAAAAGATTTGCTAAATTATTTTTATAAGATTTGGATTTTTACAAATATACTTTAAGTTTTATATTGGATATTATTTTAAAATATTATTATGACTAATTATGGTTGAGATTTGATCAATATAGTTTTGATATTGATTTGAATTTAATGGAAATATTTATTAATTAGATATTTGACCCTTCCAAATTAGAAAATTATGTGACAATCTCCATCTATTTAAGGAGAGACTTTTCTTCTTTTTTTTCTTCCAATAACAAAACCCTTCCAACCTAATTATCTAATCATAACTAGGTAGATTTGAGTGAAAGCTATAATGGTGCTCCTGGTCTCATCAATAATAATTTTTTTTAATATATTGCTGTTTCGGAATATTTTAAGCAAGTGATTTTTTTTAAAAATATATTCCAACACTCAAAATTTTTTTAACAAAAGATTCACTTGCTTATTGTATATTTTAAGTTATTCAAAAGATTCATTTGCTTATTATGTAGCAAATAAATTTTGGTGTAATCTTTATAGATTATTTGATATAATCTTTTGATGCATGATATTCAGTAGAATCTAATCGATTGATTATTTATTAATTTAAATATGCATGTACATAAAATTTTGGATATGTTTCAGTTTTGTAAAATTTAGTCAACATTCAATTTTTTTTGTGCCTTTTGTGACTAGCAATAGTTGTCTAATATTCTAAATAGACCCATTAAAACAAGATGTCGCCAAAGTGACATCTCTTGCGTAGATAGTCTTTGAGGGATGTTTGATGTTTATGTGTGTACATTTATGCGGGTATTAGCCTGCCCAAAGGAATGTTAATACTTGGCCGAATTGCACAATACTTGTGGTGATAAATGTGTGACAATTATACGGTTTACATGTGAATAATAACTCGATCCAAAGATAGGCTTATTATTTGACATGACTTATTGTCAACGTTTGATCACTACACCAAGAGTACCACTTGCAGTTAATATCACTGTCCAAAGACTTGATATTAATGATGTACTAGGTATCTTGAGATGGGGTTCACCATTATTTGAATTTGTTTGACTATATTTTACTCTTTGGTTATTAATTAGAGCATATTTGTTTATTTATTTTTGTTCTCTTTTCAGTTAATGTTGCTATAATATCTGCCAATATGAATTCAATTTCCATGCTTAGTGGGATAAATTTTAAGGGCAAAAAGAAGAGAAATACAGAAGCTGCTGAGGGCCTGGCCCAAAAGAAACAACAATATAAAACTAAGGGTTGTTTCTTTTGTGACAAGTCAGGACACATAAGGAAAAGTATATTTCTCAATTTGGTTTGTTCTGAGGTTAATTTAGCTTTAGTACCTAGAAACACATGTTGGTTAGATTCTGGTGCTACTACCCACATTAGTGTTTCTAGACAAGGTTGTCTGAGCTACCAAAAGCCAATTGATGGTGAAAGATACATCTATGTGGGTGACGACAAGTCGGTAGAAGTGGAAGCAATATGACATTTTAGGTTATTATTGGAAACCAATTATTATTTGGATTTGATACACTTTTATTGTACCGTCTTTTAGACAGAATTTAGTTTCAGTTTCCTTATTGGACAAATCTGGTAATCATTGTTCTTTTGAAAACAATAAGTTTAGTCTATCTTTAAATTCAAATATTGTTGGTAGTGGTTCCCTTAATGTTTATGATAACCTATATTCACTTGAAACTATTGCATCTAACAATAAAACCTTGCATGTGGAGTCACGTGGTACTAAACGCAAAATTAATAATAAAAATTCAGTCTCATTATGGCACAAGAGATTAGGTCATATCTCTAGAAATAGAGTTGAACGACTAGTGTCTGATGGGATTTTGGATTCCCTTGATTTTACAGGCTTTAATGTCTGCGTTGAATGTGTAAAGAGAAAACATACTAAAACAAAGAGATTAGGTGCCAATAGGTCTACAGAAGTCTTAGAATTGATTCATACTGATATCTGTGGACCATTTTCTTTGGCTTCTTGGAATGGTCAAGAATATTTTATATCATTCATAGATGACTATTCTAGATACGGCTACCTAAATCTCATTCATGAGAAATCAAGTCTTTGGACGTATTCAAATCATTTAAAGCTGAAGTTGAGAACCAACTCAACAGAAGAATAAAAGTCGTCAGGTCTGACCGTGGTGAAGAATACTACGGTAGATCTGATGGATCAGGTGAACAACGTCTAGGACCGTTTGCTAAATTCCTAGAGGAATGTGGAATCGTCCCACAGTACACCATGCCAGGATCACCTAGCATGAATGGTGTAGCTGAAAGATGAAATAGGACTCTTAAGGATATGGTGAGGAGTATGATTAGTCATTCTACCTTACCAGAGTCACTCTGGGGTGAAGCACTTAAAACAGCAGCTTACATTCTTTATAGAGTGCCAACTAAAGCTGCTGCAAAAACACCTTATGAGCTTTGGACAGGTAGAAAATCTAGTTTGAAGCATTTACATATTTGGGGTTGTCCAGCTGAGGCAAGGCCTTATAGGCCATATGAAAAGAAATTGGACCCTAAAACTGTAAGCAACTACTTTATTGGCTATGCAGAGCGATCAAGGGGTTATAAATTTTACGATCCCACAAAAAAGGCATTTTTGAGACGGAACTGCTATATTTTTGAGGATGTTGAGTTTGGGAGAAGAAATAAAGTTAGGGATATTGTATTTGAGGAGGAATCGGTTACGATCCCTACTATCACTTTTGACGATGTGCAGGTTTATGTACGTGTCATTGATCAAGAAGTGAATCCGGAACCTCAACAAGACAATGTTGATTTACCTCTACAAGTCGATGTTGAGCTACCTCAATAAGACAACATAGAGGCACCCCCCATTCAAGATGAGGCAGTTGTTCCTGAGGAACCTCAACAACCTCAAGAATTAAGGCCATTAAGACGGTCCACTAGAGAAAGGAGAAATGCAATTTCGGATGATTTTATCATATTTCTCCAGGAACATGAGGAAAACCATGGAATATTGGAAGATGATCCAATCAACTTCCGTCAGGCCATGGAAAGTTCCAATTCTCAAAAGTGGATTGATGCAATGAACGAGGAGTATAAGTCCATGCAAGACAATAAAGTTTGAGAACTTGTCCCATTACCAAAAGATGTGAAGCCCATTGGTTGTAAATGGATATTTAAAACCAAGAAGAATTCGAAGGGTAATACGGAGAAGTATAAAGCACGTCGTGTAGCTAAAGGCTTTACTCAAAAGGAAGGGATTGATTTTAAAGATACTTTCTCTCCGGTTTCTTTGAAAGACTCTTTTAGAACAATCATGACACTTGTTGCACATTTTGATCTTGAGTTACATCAAATGGATGTCAAAACGACATTTTTCAATGGTAACATTGACGAAACTATTTATATGGTACAGCCAGAAAACTTTGTGTCGGAAGATCCAAAGAATATGGTTTGCAAATTGACAAAATCTATTTATGGACTCAAGCAAGCTTCTCATCAGTGGTACTATAAATTGTACCAAGTTGTTACCATCGTTTGGTTTTGAGGTTAACGTTGTTGAAGATTGTGTGTATCACAAATTCAGTAGGAGTAAAATTATTTCTCTGGTTTTGTATGTTGATGACATACTGCTTGCCACAAATGATATAGGCATATTGCATAACACTAAGAAATTTCTATCAAATAACTTTGAAATAAAATATCTTGGTGACGCCTCTTTTGTATTAGGAATTCAAATACATCGAGATCGTTCTCGAAGTATTCTTGGATTATTACAAAAGAGCTACATCGATAAAGTGCTTAAAAGATTTGGCATACAAGGATGCAAACCAGGTGACACCCCAGTCGCTAAAGGAGACAAGTTCAGTCTCAATCAGTGCCCTAAAAATAGCCTTGAAATTAAGGAAATATAATTGATCCCCTATTCATCAGCTGTGGGGAGTCTAATGTATGCTCAGGTATGCACGCGTCCGGATATTGCGTACATAGTTGGAATTCTAGGCAAATATTTAAGTAACCCTGGGATGGATCATTAGAAAGCAGCCAAATGGGTCATGAGATACTTACAGAGAACAAAGGATTACATGCTCACTTATAGGAGATCGGATCAGCTGGAGATCATAGGGTATTCCGACTCCGATTTTGCTGGATGCCAAGACAACAGGAGATCCACGTCAGGTTATGTTTACATCTTAGCTGGAGGAGCTATATCTTGGAAGAGTGTCAAACAAACACTCATAGCTTCGTCCACTATGGCAGCAGAGTTTATAGCATATTTTGAGGCATCTAATCATGGAATATGGTTGCAAAATTTTGTCACTGGGCTGCGCATTCTGGAGGGTGTTGAAAGACCACTTAAGTTATATTGTGACAATAAATCTGCAGTACTATATTCTAATAACAACAGGAGCTCGTACAAGTCAAAGCATATTGACATAAAGTTTCGAGTTGTGAAGGAGAGAATTCAGAATGGTGACATGTCCATAGAGCACGTTAGGACAAACTCCATGTTAGCCGATCCGCTCACAAAAGGGTTACCACCCAAGGTCTTTCATGAGCACACTGCTCATATGGGTGTTATCTCATTTGATGATATGTCAGTTTAGTGGAAGTTTGTATTTTATATATTTGGGTGCTATTTAGTTTTGGACACATTTATGTATTAAAGTATTTTTGGATATTTATCTGATCAGATATATGGAAATTCAGTTCATTCTATTTTTATTATGTTAAAGTATTGATCTCACTAAAGTTAAGGAGGATGTAACACCCACTTTTCTAAAATGAGGGTAATTTTGAACTTTTATAATTTTGATTAATCGATAATAAGATTTAACTCATGTTGTGATTTTTGGTAATTTTTAATCAATTTAAAACTATTTAAAATGTTGAATTTTGATTTTGATGGTTAACTAGTTAATCCCTAGTTTTGCTAAGCTTAGAGACTAACCATGGGGACCTAACCATGTGATTAGAATGACTATTTACAACTTTTTAGGCTAAGGATATTTTAGTCATTTGTGACTTTGAATTATTTAGGATTTTGATTAATTGGTAAATTTTAGATTATTTTAATAATAATTAAATTGATGTATTATTATTTTGGTCATTTTTTATATTTTAATATTTGGGAAAATTTTATATTTTTAATATTGTTTTTATTGGATTTGTTTAGTCGGGTTTGAGTTTCGTCTCGTTTCGACTTGTATTGTGACCCGGGTAGCTTGAACTCTAGATGGGACCCAATATAAGTTAAGCATGGCTCACAAGACCCAACATTAAGTTAGTTAATTAAACTAATTTTTATCATGTTAGAATGGTTAAGTTAGAGACTCAAAACTAGATCATCTTGACCTCAAACTTGAACCTAGTCTAGACTTAACCATATGAGACTAGAGAGGGGCAATTATGACATTTCCCATTAGCCCTAATGGACTCTTTATGGTAGCCACCTTTAGGAGAGAATGAATCATTTCATTCATTACAATCTTGCCTCTTTTATTTTCCTTTTGTTCTTTCCCAATTTTAGAGAGCCTTCCCATTGATTTGATCTCCAAATCAAATCATTTCTTCACCAAACCTTCCCTCAATCATTCCCATTCTCCAAGGGAAGGGTGCTACCAAGGATTGGAAGAGGAGTGCAAGAAGGAGTGTCCACTTTGAGGGATCTTCGTATTAGAGCCGTGTCCTAATAGATTTCATTGGGATTCTACTCCCAATAGGTAAAACCCATCCTCTAAATTGATTTCCTTTGCATATAAATTAGTTTTGAATCCGTAGGATCCACACTCATGCATGTGTCCCATTTAGATTCAAATTTGAGGTCATTTGGAGCTCTCTTGAGAATTTTAGATATGTGTTGTTGGGTTTTGGTTTTTCCTTTAGAAAGGTTTAGTCCCACATCAGAAAAAACAAATGGTTTGTATCTCTATATATTAGCTTTGCTATTATTGGAGATGCACATGTGGTGTGGAGGTGCACATGGGTTTGCCATGTGGGATTATTTTTCTAATGGGAAAAAGGCTAAAATCAACAATTAAAGCATTTATGCTTTTTGCTCTTGGGAAATTTATTTCCATAGGAGCTAAGCCCCGTTGGGGCTTAGCGACTCGGACTCGGACTCGGACTCGGACTCAGACTCGGGCTCAGACTCGGGCTCAAGGGCTCGTGAGGCGTAATGTGGCATTTTGTTGGCGCACTTTGCACTTAGCACGTCAGCATCGTCGCTAGGCGCATAGTGCGCTTAAGTTGCGCATCGTTGCGCGAGCCACTTGCGCGACCACGTTGTGCGGCCCGTTACACGAGCCCAGTTACGCTGGCCCAGTACGTAGCCCAGTACGCACAGTGTGCGCAGCGTACGCAACGTGCGTAGAGTGCACAGTATGCGCAGCGTACGCAGTGTGCGTAGAGTGCGTAGTGTGCGTAGGGTACGTAAAAGGGGCTGTGTGCGTTAAGTGTAAATTACGCTGGTGGCACAACTTCCAGCAGAACGTGTCCTTGCATGTTCGGAGTAGTTGCTCCATGTTCGGGGTGGTTACTACCACGTCCCTAACATTGTGCTAATCGGGCAGTTGTTGCAGGGGCTTATATAAGGCCTCCTCCTCCTCTCTCACAGGTTACAGAACAGAAAGAGAAGCCACCAGAAAGTTTACGAAGTGTTCTTTAGCACAAGTAAACAGAGATTTCAAATGTGTTCTTTAACACAGTTCTGATCTGCAGCCTGAGAGAGAGAGGAAAGGTGCCGCACCAGCGTTGCTCTTTCACGGGAGTTCGTGTCCGTCCGAGGAGTCAGAAGAGCAGGAGTGTTCCAAGTTCTCCGACAAACTTGCTGGTTCCTGGAAGCTATTCGCGTAGGGCGAATGAAGCTTTGAGCAATGGTGATCATTCACCCCAGCAGGAGTTCTTCCATCTATAGCCAGTCACCTTCTTCGTTGCTGCCAGTAACTCTGATTGTATCTTCTTTTTAGAAGTACTACGATCTGATTGCTGTGATTACGAAATCTTTTTAGATTCTCGTAATATCATAACGATATCTTTTAGATCTTCGTTATACTTGCGCAACCTTCCTAGAAGTGTTGCGTTGGAACATTGTTTTTATAATTGTTTCATATTCTCAGTTTTCCATCGAAAAATTGTGCCCCGGCGATAATAATCTCAAAGTTTTATTGTTACGATGGAAAACATTAATGCTTCACTCCTAAACACTGACTTCTGTAAGTTAGAGAAGTTTGATGGAGAGCATTATCAAGTCTGGAAGAGGAAGGTTTATCTCACTCTTCAACATAGAGATGTGGATCACGTGCTTCTTGAAGAGGAACCTACCGTTCCAGATACTGGGTCTGCTGTCGCAATCTCTGCGGCTACTAAACTTCATGCCAAGTGGAGAAGAGAGAATAGCATTTGCAGGCTGCTTATCCTGAATGCTATGGAGGATTCTCTTGCAGAACCATATTCTAAGAAGAATATCGCTAGAGACATATGGGAGTCGCTAGAAAAACTCTACGAAGAAGACAAGAACCACAGTAAAATATTTGTGGTTGAAAAATATCACAAGTGGTTCTTTGAGGACAAAAATTCTATGCTGCCGCAGGTGAAGGAGTTCCTGAAACTGCGACAGAAGCTGGAAGACGAGGCGATGCCCCTCCCCGACAAGTTTGTTGTTGGAGGGATTGTCTCAAAGCTCCCCGCTGGGTGGAGCAAGTTCTATGCAAACATGCATAGGAAGAAATTGGAGATCACCCTTGAAGATCTCCTACAGGAAATCTATGTTGAAGACCAGATGCGGGCTCAACTGAAGGTGGACACACTGTCCAAGCAATTGGCTAACGCCAATCTGGTTCAGACCAAGGAACCAATGGGAAAGCATGCGGCTTTCCACAGCAAGAAAAAGAACCCTGACAATCTAAAAGTCAAGGGAACTTCTATCAAGAAAAAGAAGCCAAAGTCTGAAATGCCTTGCTTCAAGTGTGGCAAGAAGGGCCATTTTAAGAATGAGTGCAAAGTAAAGACCAAGCAATCAGAGTAAAGAGAGCCTAGTAAGGTATCTATGATCACTGACGTAGTTGCTATGATTGCACAGGTTGATGCAGTAAGGGCTGACACTGACTGGTGGGTAGACACAGGAGCCTCCTGCCATGTCTGCTCCAGTAAGGAGTGGTTCACTACCTATACACCTACTTCTGAAGTGGTTATGATGGCGAACCAGGCACAAGCTGAAGTGCTCGGGATCGGGACGGTGGTGTTGAAGCTGACTTCAGGAAAGTCTCTGACGCTTCAAGGCGTGAAGCACGTACCTGCTATCACTAAGAACCTGATCTTAGGAGGCCTACCCTGCAAAGCAGGCCTCAGGATGGACATCAATGCTGGCCAGATGGTGATTTCTATCAAAGGAACATATTTCGGGAAAGCTTTTTATACCGAAGGAATGTTCAAAATTCAGCTTGTAAATCAGTCCAATATAATTAATGTGATTAATGAAGTCACTTATTCTGCTTATACTCTTGAGTTGTGGCATAATAGGCTAGGACATGTTCATTGTAAATGAATAAACAGAATGTCTAGTCTAGGACTTATCTCCAAGTGTGGGAGTAAGGTAGAGAAATGTGAAGTTTGTGCTCAAACAAAGATCACAAGGAAACCCTTTCCTCAGGTTAATCGAAGTACAGATCTTCTGGAGTTGGTACACTCCGATATTTGTGACTTTAAACAGTTCTCTACAAAGGCCGGGATAAAGTATTTTATAACCTTCATCGATGACTTCTCAAAGTATGCGTTTGTCTACTTGCTGAAGGCTAAAGACGAAGCATTCGAGAAGTTCAAGAAGTTCAGAGCCGAAGCTGAGCGGCAGACTGGACAACAACTCAAAAGGATAAGAAGTGATCGAGGTGGGGAGTACAGGTCTCATGAATTCGCATCGTTCTGTAAGGAACATAGAATTGTCAATGAGACTACGGCTCCATACACTCCTCAATTAAACGGAGTAGCTGAGAGGAAGAACAGGACATTGACAGAAATGATAAATTCAATGTTGTTGACTGCTGGCCTTCCTAAGTGCTACTGGGGAGAAGCTGCATTGACGGCCACTTTTATTCTAAATAGAGTGCCTCATGCAACTTCAGACGTTACTCCTCATGAATTCTGGTTCAAGGTCAGACCTAACTTGAATGTCATTCGAGTGTGGGGGTGTCTGGCGTATGTGAAGCTTCCAGATCTAAAGATTCAGAAGCTTGGGACAAGGACTACAAAGACGATCTTCTTGGGGTATGCCGAGAAGAGTGATGCTCGGAGATTTCTTGATATTGAGTCAAATCATATCATTGAATCTCGCGATGCAAAATATTTTGAAGACAAGTTTTCAAGGCACAAGAATATTATTCTTCTAGATGTTCCAGAGAATAATAAGGGTGCACAAGAAACTGAAGTCTTCAATGAAGATGTGGTCCAAGAAGATGTTGTTGTTGAAACAACGGTTGAACCAGAACAAGCTGAGCCGTCAGCTAAGCGTGTGAGGAGGCCGAAGGACTTCGGAAGTGACTTTGTCACCTATCATGTGGAAGCAGATTCGCTTAACTATTATGAGGCGATGAAGACCAGAGACGCAGTTTTCTGGAAGGAGACGATTGACAATAAGATTGATTCCATCACCTCAAATAACACTTGGGTGTTGGTTGATCTTCCTGAAGGAGCGAAACCCATCGGATGCAAATGGATCTTCAAGAAGAAGATGAAAGCAGACGGAACTATTGACAAGTTCAAGGCTAGGTTGGTAGCCAAGGGGTTTTCTCAGAAGCAGGGGATTGACTATTTTGACATGTATGCTCCAGTAGCCCGGATGACCACCATCAGAATGTTGATTGCTCTTGCAGCAATACATAAGATGGTGATATATCAGATGGATATGAATACGGCTTTCCTAAATGGCGTGCTGATCGAAGAGATTTACATGCAACAACCAGAGGGATTTGTCATCAGGGGTCTTGAAGACAAAGTCTGCAAGTTGGTGAAATCTTTGTACGGTCTTAAACAAGCTCCCAAGATGTGGCATGAGAAATTTGACAAAGTTATAAAGTCAAATGGCTACATGGTCAGCGATACGGACAAGTGTGTTTACACAAAGTTCGCTGATAGAAGAGGTGTTATCGTTTGTCTGTACGTGGACGACATGCTTATCCTAGGTACGGATATTAGCTGTGTCACTGAGACAAAGAAGTTCATCTCTAGCAAGTTCAGTATGAAGGACTTGGAGGAAGCTGATGTGATCTTAGAGATCAAGATCATCCGGACAGACACTGGACTAGCGCTATCACAGTCTCATTATATTGAGAAAATGATCACTCGTTATGGGTATCGAGATCTTCCAGGGATCGATACGCCGTACAGGTGTGATCTGAAGCTGAAGCCTAATTCAGGGGAAAGCGTCAGACGGCTGGAGTATACAAGCGTAATGGGAAGTTTGATGTATGCTACTACTGCCACAAGGCCTGACATAGCTTTCGTCGTGGGAATGCTGAGTCGTTTTACGAGCAACCCAGGTGCTGAACACTGGAAAGCTGTGAAACGGGTTATGAGATATCTCAACAAGACTCAGACATATGCTCTGTACTACAGCGGAGATTCGCAGGTAGTGGAAGGCTTTAGTGATGCCAGTTGGTGCTCAGAGGTGGAGAGCGAGAGGTCCACAGGTGGATTCATTTTCACAATAGATGGAGCTGCTATATCGTGGAAGTCGAAAAAGTAGACTATGCTCTCGCGGTCATCCATGGAATCTGAGCCGAGGAAGCAGAATGGCTTCGGGAGCTCATGTATGATCTTCCAGTGGTTGGGGCACAAATACCGGCGATACCGATATACTGCGACAACCAGGCGACTGCGACGGTGGCATCAAATGACCTCTTCAACGGAAAGAAGAGGACTGTGCGGTTGAAGCACAGGGCAGTACACGATCTTATCAAGAGAGGTGTTATTGTAGTGATTGATGTTCAGAGTCAGGATAACCTGGCGGATCCGTTCACCAAGGGCCTCAAGCGCCAGCTGGTCGATGACACAGCTTGTAAAATGGGCTTGAAGGCATTCTGATATTGTATTATTGTATTCCTACCATAAAGTTTTATGCTATTAGTTCAAAGATTTATCTACTAGGCATCTAGCTTTTGGTTCAAGAGAGGACCACTAATCGGAAGAATATCAGGAATGATGGGTACATATTCTATTGGGCATGGAGAGGTTACGGACCTATAACCACTGTTGTCTACTATTATTTTTTACGGAAAACGGTTCCTGTGGGAAGGTTGGCTTAATTGCCTTAATGCGTTCTCAGGCAGAGTGAATGCCTGGAGTGCTTTACAGGAAGCACGGTAGAGCAGCACTACAAGGAGTGAAACTCCATGCTACAGTGGGGTGACTCCACAATGAGGTTCCTATATGTGGAGTGCTGCCCAGGAATAGGATAAAGCCTCGGCTTTGCAGGCCAAGTCACAACGGCGTAGCACCGTAAATAGGCAGTTAGCCTAATGCTGTATGTTAAATATAAAGAGGGGTGTAGTCAGCACTACAAAGAGTAGGAGTTCCTCATGTTACAGTGGCACGACACCACCATGAGGTACCCGGTTAGGGATAAAGCCTCGGCCTTGCAAGCCATGTCGTTGCGGCGTAACACCGCAAGGGAGCCTAAGGCTTCATGTTGGGTAGTTTGGCACTACAAAGAGGCGGTTGCCTCATGCTACTGTAGTATGACACTACGATGAGGTTCCCGGTACGGGGTAAGGCCTCGGCTTTAAGCCATGTCATAGCGGCGTAGCACCGCAAGGGAAGCGCAAAGCGCTTCATGCCATGTCTCTTTATAATGAACTCACCTATAGTGTATGACAGAGATATCAGGCCGTCTCTTGAGGGTAAACTTGTAGACACCCAAAATTATACACTGAAACTAGGCTGGCACAGGGCCTTTAATGTGTAGCCAAAAGCACATGTAACTACATTATGTGAGTGGAAAGAATTTCAGCTATGATGTAGAATTCAAGGCTTAGTCCATTCTTGTATTATAGTTTGATTTTTGACCCATGCGGGAAGATTCAAGTCGTAAGCGACATCTCTCCTAATGCATGATGGACAGTTACTGTGGGGAACACTTATATCCATATATAGAGATATGTGGGGGATTGTTGGGTTTTTAGTTTTTCCTTTAGAAAGGTTTAGTCCCACATCGGAAAAAATAAATGATTTGTATCTCTATATATTAGCTTTGCTATTATTGGAGATGCACATGTGGTGTGGAGGTGCACATGGGTTTGCCATGTGGGATTATTTTTCTAATGGGAAAAAAGGCTAAAATTAACAATTAAAGCATTCATGCTTTTGGCTCTTGGGAAATTTATTTCCATAGGAGCTAATCCCCGTTGGGGCTTAGCGACTCGGACTCGGACTCGGACTCAGACTCGGGCTCGGACTCGGGCTCAAGGGCTCGTGATGCGTAATATGGCATTTTGTTGGCGCACTTTGCACTTAGCATGTCAGCATCGTCGCTAGGCGCATAGTGCGCTTAAGTTGCGTTCGTTGCGCGAGCCACTTGTGCGACCACGTTGCGCGGCCCGTTACGCGATCCCAGTTACGCTGGCCCAGTACGCAGCCCAGTACGCATCCCAGTACGCCCAGTACGTGCAGTGTGCGCAGCGTGCGTAGAGTGCGCAGTGTGCGCAGCGTACGCAGTGTGCGTAGAGTGCGTAGTGTGCGTAGGATGCGTAAAAGGGGCTGTGTGCGTAAAGTTTAAATTACGCTGGTGGCACAACTTCCAGCAGAACGTGTCCTTGCATGTTCTGAGCGGTTGCTCCATGTTCGGGGTGGTTACTACCACGTCCCTAACATTGTGCTAACCGGGCAGTTGTTGCAGGGGCTTATATAAGGCCTCCTCCTCCTCTCTCACAGGTTACAGAACAGAAAGAGAAGCCACCAGAAAGTTTACGAAGTATTCTTTAGCACAAGTAAACAGAGATTTCAGACGTGTCCTTTAACACAGTTCTGATCTGCAGCCTTTGAGAGAGAGGAAAGGCGCCGCACCAGCGTTGCTCTTTCACGGGAGTTCGTGTCCGTCCGAGGAGTCAGAAGAGGAGGAGTGTTCCAAGTTCTCCGACGAACTTGCTGGTTCCTGGAAGCTGTTCGCGTAGGGCGAATAAAGCTTTGAGCAACGGTGATCATTCACCCCAGCAGGAGTTCTTCCATCTATCGCCAGTCACCTTCTTCGTTGCTGCCAGTAACTCTGATTGTATCTTCTTTTTAGAAGTACTACGATCTGATTGCTGTGATTACGAAATCTTTTTAGATTCTCGTAATATCATAACGATATCTTTTTAGATCTTCGTTATACTTACGCAACCTTCCTAGAAGTGTTGCGTTGGAACATTGTTTTTACAATTGTTTCATATTCTCAGTTTTCCATCGAAAATGTGATCCGTTTGAAGTTTCGGAAAGCTAACACAAAGGGCTACGACATATTTTAATCCTAGAGTTTATTAGAGGCCCAATTGGTACAGTATTGGTTTTAAGTAGAAGAGTGACTATACGATATATGCATTTTGTGTAACCTATAAGCCTATGTAGTATGGGTATTAAATGAATATAGAGTATGTAATGCATGATATGTTAGATGAATAAAATGATATATATATATATATATGTTCTCTTTACATTAATATATATAAATGGTTGAATGCAAGCATGTAGGAATGCAATTAATATAATGTATGTAAGCAATGCATAAATGCATGAATGAAAGAATGATATACAATGTATGCATGAAAGTATATATAATGAATGCTAGATATGAATGCAAGGTATATATATAATGATAGATATGAATGCATAATGTATAAATATTGTAATGCAATATATAATGATAGCATGTATGGTAATGTAGAATATATGATGCAAGCATGTATATGTCCACTGTTTTCCCTTTTCCATACATTTTCCTTCCCTTCCCTTTCTATTTCAGTTTTTTTTCCTCTTCTATTTTTACATGTTATATATAATGTATATAATGTATAGATGCATGTAAGTATGTAATATGCATGAACGAATGTCATATATGAATGAATCAATCAATCAAAGGTATAAGTAAAATATAATGCATTGTAATGAATGTTAACATATATAATGTATAAAAGTATGTATGTAAATGTGCATGAATGTATATATCTATGTAACTATGTAAATATGCATGATGTAACATATGCCTATATAAATAAATATGTATGTAATGTGGATGTGCATGTATGTATGAAGGTATATATTTATATATATTATCTATTTTATATTATGCATTGTTGTGGTTCACATTGTCTTGTGATTGTGTGAGTGCTAGCCTAGGCTTGGTTAGGCCTAGTGAGACTTGTTAGACTTGTTGGGCTAGGACTTAACCTAGTTAATCTAATTTGAGTAGTGTAGTTGACTAGAGTTGACCAAGTGTTGACTTTAGTCTAGTTTGACCTAGATAGCATGCAGATGCATTGTATATTTCATTTATTATCTTTCGTATACATCTTGACCTGTGTTGCTCTAAATAGGACTCTGTGGCTTCAGTTTGGACCTCTATACCTATCAGCTGTTCAGGTTATCAGACGAGTACATTCTCTGATAGTTCTCTCATTTAATTGTCAATTACTGTACTTCAGTTATAGTTAGTTTTATGTGATTCTCTGTTACAACACGTATGGATATTTCTGGATTCATGTATGTGACACACATACCAAACTTATCTGTGAAGAACAGATGGCAACTCTAGAGGGGGGTGAATAGAGTTTGTAGCGATAATAGCCAATTAAAAAATTAAACTCTTTCACAATCTAAGAATAATCAGAGTAAGTGCGAAAATAAATAAGGAGCAAGAAAGCATACGCAAACACAGCCGATTTTAACCTGGTTTCCCTCGTGGAGGACTAGTCCAGGCCTGAGAACTCTAGCTCAGGATTAAATCCACTATTTGTGAAATAGTAGTTACACCCCGTGCCTTTTCTTCAGAAGAGCACGTCAACTTCTTACAAAGGATCGCAGTGACGATGCTTGGAATTTTCCAAGCGACTTCTTGAACTCTTGCACAAGACTCCTAACTGAGAGATGCTGAACACTCGAGACTTAGGATGCTTGTGGCTAGTAGATGAAGAAGGGTATGGCTTATATTGAGCTTAAGAGAGAAGAGAAGAGAAGATTGCATGATTGAAAATGAAAGAATTCTTGGCCTATTTATAGGTTTTTAGCAGGCAGAATTCGGCCAGAATTTTGGTAGGAATTTTCAAAAATTTGGCCGTTGGGCAACTAGCAACCAGCCAACCCTAAAAATTAGGGTGCTGATTTTTAGGGGACAGAGTTTGGCCCAAACTCTGTGTGGAGGCAGAGTTCGGTCCGAACTCTGTCTCCAGAGCACAGAATAGGTCTAAGGGTCCAATGGGCTTATTTTGGATGTGGAGCTTTATGGATTTTGGATAGATTATGGGTTTAGTCTCAAGAGCTCAGCACAACTTAGCTTACTATCATTCTAGACTCAATAAATATAAAAGTACAGACTCAAAAATGACTTGCATTTGTAAAACTGAGCTATCGTCTGGCTTGAGCTGGATGTAGTCGTCGTGTGTCGTATTGAAATATTACAAGTATTATTTAGTCAATGTTATCAATATTTGGTTGACTGTGACATTGTGTCAACAATCTCCCCCATATTGATAATTGACAAAAATAATAATTGTATATTCAATATTCATACCTGGACACATGAGGCGACAAAAGTATAGCTCCCCATAATTAGTGCCGAGCTTAAAAATAGCTCCCCCGTAAACAATGCTATGATTCTTGTTGGCCTGTTAAGAATATTCTTCCAAAAGCACATATAAACCAAACAGAATATACACATATCTCCCCCTTTTGGCATTTAGCAAAATGAGAAAAAAAATAATAACTGGCAAACACAGCCAAAGAGAAGAAACTGTATATAAACTAAGATAATGACCAAATGTTTCAAGATTCATAATGACAGATAAAATGATAATAGAACTACCAAAGTCTCAAAAGTCACAACTCATAATAAGTCTACTACAAACCAAGGACATAAAAGCAACTAAAGAAAAATGCATAAACCATAGTCTAAGATCCTCAGTAGCATCATCAAGAGTAGTCCATATCCGTCATCGAGCATGAGAGGGCCCGGCGCCGTCCGATGGATCAGTAAAGGAGCGATGTGGGTCCACAAATGCCGCATCCGGATCCATGTAGCGACGAACCCAAGGGTCATCAATACGAAATCCCTCACGATCGGGGTCTCGCTCCATAGGAGTGGGCATGGTAGGATGGCGAGACATGGAATACCGGATGTCATGCAGCGAGTTGCTGATAGCACTCATCTGCAAGGTGGTCCGATAATCCAGCTGAGTCCAACGATCGTCCTCCAAAGTGATGCGATCTCGGAGCATGGTTTGAAGAGACTCGAGAGTAGCAGGAGGATGAGGAGGATCCTGTCCAAGAGGAGGGGCATCTGGCTCATCATCAGAATGCTCAGACGCTACTGGTGAGCCAATGGCCGCCTGAAGCCTCCTTGCCTTAGAGAGGAAGGCAGGGACAGGTAAGAATGGACACTCATCACGAGGTACATGAAACGCACGAAAGATCATAGGAAGGTATAATGCATAAACCAAAGATCTTGGTTTCTTCCTACTGTTAATCATCCAATCCATTATTATGCGTGGAAGATTAAAGGGAACATGGAAGTAGAGATGGTATAAGGCCGAGATTTCAAAATAAGTGACTTCATCGGTAGAACCCGCTTTGGTAGAATGGTGTTGAAAATGATTCGATGAAGTTCATAGAAATAAGGATTAAGGAATTTAGCCAAAAGCTTACGAGGACGTGTGTTAGGGCTACACAAGTCGTCCGTAAAGCTTTCAAGTGAAATTCCTTCGGGAAATTGAAATGATCTAGCTTCTACAAGCTTTTTCCAAGAATTAGGCTCTTGAAGCTCAAGATATTCGGCCAATTCAAAATCATCAAAGGAGATATCAATTCCCGCAACTCGTGAATAAATATGAGTGTCATCATGGGTTAAGTTGTAGTAAAACATTTGAATGACACTACGATAAATGACCGAATTTGTGGTAACAAGTTCATCAAGGCAAAGGTCATTAAAGAGTGCATCATATTGAGAGAATATTGTAAAGTTGATGGGGTGTCCCGCAAACATCGGACGTGTCCAAAAATCACTAAACCAATCTTTTGATGCGTCTAGTGATACAAAAATTCGGTCATCAAAAGTGTTTGGATCACGTGGACGTGGAGGATTGAACAACAGATGGATTGGTGGTTGTTGTTCAATGGCCGGTGCAACGGGTGGTGCAACGGGCGGTGCAACGGGAGGAGGAGCATTCGACGAGGATGCGCCCTCGATCCGAAGTCTCTTCCCGCGGTTGAGCAAACGTGAAGCCATAACACAATGGATAATGAAAGAAATTGAGATATAGAAAAGTAAGGAATTATACCTCAAACTAGTGATGAACAATGAAAGAGAATTTGAAAATAAGCCTTCTCCTTGAGTTTGGGAAAGAATGGAGCTCTAGAAAGGAGAAATTAGGGTTAGGGTTTTGAGAGAATTGTGTTGGAGAAGTGAAAAAGATGGTAAGAAGAAAGGAGAGGGAAGAGGGACCGAAAATATGAGAGGGGTTTCTCTTGGTCGGATCAATTCATGACCATTGGATCTTACTTTAGATCAACGGCTGGGACTGTTCCCGGTTCTGGAACAGTCAGGCCGAATTCGGACTGAACTCTGGTAGGGGCAGAGTTCGGCCCGAATTTCATATCCTGGTCACAGAACAGGAATTAGGCAGAAAATGACAAAATATTGGTTTAAGTAATAGAAAAACCAATATAAGACATGAGTGTAATTACAGAAAAGATCCAATAGGTAAACAAAAGAATAACAGATAGTGAGTTTGAAGCAGCAATATGAAATTGAAAAATTAGTATTTCAGCATGTGATAAATAAAAATGAACCATATAATAAACAAGGAATTATATCATAATTCAATATTTTGAAGCTGCCATGGGTTAGCTGCAGGGGCCGTATCCCAGCTAGCGGTAGTCTTGAGGACTAGTACACCGTGTCGCTTAGGCTTTTACGCCTTGTTGTCATAAGCCTTTCGGCTTGTACCGATAGAAAGTTCATCATAATAGAATCAAGATATACTCGATATTTACGCAGATTTATCTTAATTTACAACAGCTTCATCTAAAATTCCAAGTTCACGACAAAAAAAATTGAAGCGCTCTTCGGATAATGGTTTTGTGAAGAAGTATGCTAACTGATGATCAGTGTCAATAAATTCTAAGTTAATCGTGCCATTTTGCTGATGATCACGCAAAAACTGGTGACGTATTTCAATGTACTTCATGCGTGAGTGACAAATGGGGTTCTTAGTAAGATTTATAGTACTAGTATTGTCACAATAGATTGGAATATGCATGAAAGATAAGTTATAGTCTTCAAGGGTTTGCTTCATCCATAGAATTTGTGCACAATAACGCTCAGCTGCGATGTATTCAGCTTCTGTTGTAGATAGTGCGACAGAATTCTGCTTCTTGCTAAACCAAGAGACTAAAGCCTTTTCTAATAAATGACACGTGCCGCTCGTACTTTTACGGTCAACCTTTCATCCGGCGAAGTCAGCATCAGAGTAACCAATGAGGTCAAATAATGTTGACTTGGGATACCATAGGCCCACTGTAATCGTACCCTTAAGGTATCGAAAGATACGCTTAACCGCGGTCATGTGTGATTCCTTAGGATTTGCTTGATATCTAGCACATAGGCAAAAACTAAACATAATATTAGGGCGACTAGCAGTAAGGTAAAGTAGACTGCCTATCATACCTCGATACTTACGTTGATCTACGGGTTTACCGCTATCATCTGGTTCGAGTTTGGTTGAATTAGCCATAGGAGTGCTGATTGGTTTGACGTTGTCAAGGTCGAATTTCTTCAGCATGTCCTTTGTATACTTCGATTGACAGATGAAGGTTCCATTAGACATTTGTTTGACTTGCAGCCCAAGAAAGTAGTTGAGCTCCTCCATCATGCTTATCTCAAACTCGGTCTGCATACACTTGGCAAAATCTTGACAAAGGGTTTCATTAGTAGAACCAAAATAATATCATCTACATATATTTGTACTAAAAGAATAGTATCTTTGAAAGATTTTATGAAAAGTGTAGTGTCAATTTTCCCTTTTAAAAAACCTTTCTCAAGCAAGAAGTTGCTTAGCCGTTCATACCAAGCTCTAGGGGCTTGTTTGAGGCCATACAGCGCTTTCTTTAGCTTGAACACGTGGTCGGGAAATTTATGATTTTCAAAACCAGGGGGTTGTTTTACATAAACTTCCTCCTTAATAAATCCATTCAAGAAAGCACTTTTAACATCCATTTGAAATAATTTGAAATTTTAAAAATTTGCAAATGCGCAAAGCATCCGAATGGATTCTAATCTAGCAACAGGAGCATACGTCTCATCGTAGTCGATACCTTCCTCTTGGTTGTATCCTTGGGCTACTAGACGAGCTTTGTTGCGTGTGACTGAACCATCTTCATTCACTTTGTTTCTAAAAACCTATTTAGTACCAATAATCGAGTGATTAGCAGGTCTAGGAACGAGTTCCCATACTTGGCTTCTCTCGAATTGGTTGAGTTCCTCTTGCATAGCAGAAATCCAAAATTCATCATTGAAAGCTTCTAAAATGTTTTTCGGCTCAATTTGTGAAATAAAGGCAGTGCTAGCAATAGAGTCTCTTAATGATGATCTAGTAGTTACTCCACGTGACACCTCACCGATCACCAAATTTTTTGGGTGTGATGGCTTGAAAGAGAATTTCTTTAGCAAGCCTTCCAGAGAATTAGTTTCGGTTGTAGTATTTATTAGAGTAGAAGTTGATGGCTCAACATCATCATCAAGAGTAGTTGCTGCACTGTTGTCTTCATCCAAAGTCACATTTGTAGACTCTTTCATAATTATTGAGCGTTTGTTAAAAACTCTATATCCCTTGCTCTTGGCAGCATAGCCAAGGAAAATACCATCGTCAGCTTTGGCATCAAATTTGCCTAAGTTGTCTTTGGTGTTAAGGATAAAACATCTACAGCCAAAAACTCTAAAATAAGAAACATTTGGGGTTCTCCCAAACCAAAGCTCATAGGGTGTTTTCTTTGTAATAGGACGAATAAGCACCCTATTTAAAATGTGGCATGCTGTACTGACAGCTTCAGCCCAAAAGTATTTCGGAAGTAAAAACTTGTTCAACATGACTCTAGCCATATCGCCGAGAGTCCTATTCTTTCGCTCAACAACACCATTTTGTTGAGGAGTTCTTGGACAAGAAAACTCATGATCAAAACCATTAGAATCACAAAACTTTTCAAAATTAGAATTTTTGAATTCGCCCCCATGATCACTTTGGATTCGAGTAATCATGTAGCCTTTTTCATTTTGAACTTTCTTTGCAAAAATCTTGAAAACCGAAATAGCATCACTCTTATTTGTAAAAAAGAAAACCCAAGTAAATCTTGAAAAGTCATCAACAATAACAAAGGCATAGAGTTTTCCACCAAGACTGGCTACTCTACTAGGGCCAAATAAATCCATATGGAGTAGTTGCAAGGGTCTAGTAGTGCTTACAGAGTTTATGGAATGGAAAGAGGACTTGGTTGTCTTATTCAACTCACATTCGGCACATACCGTGTCTTTTTTGATTGTGATATCGGGCAAGCCTCTAACTAGCTTCTTGGTCGATAGCCTGGATATAGTATCCATGTTGACATGACCAAGACACTAATGCCACAGTAATCGTTCATCTTTATGAGCATATAGGCATCTACCTGCATTGTTAGTATTTCCAGACAAATAGAAAATAAAAATATTATCCTCTCTTACCCCTTCAAAAGCGACGTCTCCCGTTGACCTATCATAAATAAGGCATTTGTTATGTCCAAAGTTAATGTCATATCCATGGTCAGCAAGATGACTAATGCTGAGCAGGTTATGCTTTAATTTGGTCACTAGGCAGACATCCTTTATTACGGGAGAGGGAGGATAACCAATATTACCATTACCTATAATATAACCTTTTAGGTTATTGCCGAAGGATACATATCCTTCTCTCTTCATCGATAGTGATGCGAAAAGATTTGCGTCTCCCGTCATATGTCGCAAGCATCCACTATCGAGAATCGAATGTCCACCTACATCAAGAGTAGATGTGACCTTTAGTACCCAAGTTCTTGAGGGTTCTGAAGAGTTAGTTTTTGGAAACCATGCATATATCTTTCTATCTACTAATCTTCTAATTCTACATTATGGTGAAATGTGTCCATGTAAACCACAATAAGTACATGTAGCATTCCTATTTATATTAGGAGCATGCTGATGATGTCTATAAGTATAGTGATGAGGAGAAGTATGAAGATATGTAGAATTAGCATGGTGATAATGACTATGTGTAGAGTGACGTGGAGTGGCATGGTGATATTGTCTATATGGAGTAGCATGGTAATGATGTCTATACGTAAAGTGATGGTGATGTGGTTTTTGTACAACATGATGATGATTGTATCTGTGTGTAGCATGATGATTTTGTGACATATGATAATTATTTCTACGTGCATGTGGTTTGTATCCTTTGTAAAAGTGTGTGTATATGTAAGCATGATTATGAGCAGCATGTGGATGATGTGGTTGACTAGTATGAGTGGTGTCATGCTTTGTGTGTGCCTCATGTGATTGGGTTTGAGGTTGAGCAACCTGTTTTCTCAATTTAGTCTCTAGTTTCTTAGAGACAGCTTGCAGTTCAGTAACCTTAGCATTCAAACCATACATCTTAGTAATAGAAATCTTGTGTCTACTCTTTTCTTCTGCAAGCTCCGTGTTGAGTGCTGTGATTTCTTGTGTTTGTTGTTCAATACGTGCTTCGACATCATGTAAGCTTATTTTAAGCTTAGATACCTCATCAGTGATATCCGTGGGTGAAGTGTCTCTAATGTTATCAAGTAATAGAGAAAGTCTTTATATTTCGACTTCATGACTTTTGATTTTGTCCTTGGCATGTTTGTATTTACCAATGACCTTTTTATGATCACTAAGTAAATCGGTGAAAGCATCGCCAAGTTCATCAAAAGTGAAGTCGTCAAGAGTTTCGTTTGATACCTTGTCGAACGTCGCCATTAGGCACACATTAGCCATATCTTGAGGAGAGTTCTTTTCTTCCTCAGAGTCACTAGCTTCGCTTTCATGCCAAATGCTTGTGTTGGCATATTTCTTTGAGGAAGTCTTCTTGTATGGCTTCTCATAGCGGTTGCTCTTCTTCAAGAATGGACAATCTTTTCGGACGTCTCCAGTCTTCTTGCAACCGTAGCAGGTTGGCTCTTCTTTGCCATCTTCTTGTGGTTCCTTCTTTCTTCGATTGAATCGAAGGAATTTCTTGAAGTTGCGGACCATAAGAGCTTGATCATCATCTTCTGAGTTGTCGTCATCCGTCTCTTCGGGTTCAGCCCTCCGAGCTTTGAGTGCGATCTCCTTAGCCTTAGGAGCAGGCTCTTCGAAGTCCTTGAGGTCAAGCGCATGAGTCATCAGCTTTCCCATCAAGGTCTCCATGGACATGGTTGTGAGATTATTTCCTTCTATTATGGCTGTCACCTTAGGGTTCCAAATTTTTGGTGGCCCCCAAAGTAGCTTGCGAATCTTCTCGTGATTTGAATATTGCTTGCCAAGCGAGGATAGAGGATTGATGATGTCGAGGAATCTTGTGAACATTTGCGTGATCGTCTCATTTGGCTTCATCTTGAAAGCCTCGTATTTTTGAGTGAGACGGCTTATCTTTGATTTCTTGACTTGGGTGGTTCCTTCATGCGTCACTTCTAGAAGTCTCCATACTTCATGTTAGGTGGTGCATGTAGAGACCCTGTTGAACTCATTCCTGTCTATAGCACAAAATAAAGCATTAATAGCTCTCGCGTCTAGACTTGTCTGTTTCTTCTCCTTGTTAGAATAATTGTCATGTAATTTTTCAACAAGATCACTATTGACAACTATCCTGGCAGGCTTTTTGTAACCGTCAGTGACGATAGTCCACAGGTCAAAGTCTAGCGACTTGAGATAAAAGCTCATCCTTGTTTTCCAATACGTATAGTTAGTTCCATCAAATAGGGGAGGCCTACGAGTGGACTGTCCTTCACCGTGATTGGAAATTGAGGATTGTGTGGTTGCCATGGATCGGCTCTAGGATGTAAGTCCTTGTAAAGAAAACAGAGCTCTGATACCAATTGAAGAACAGATGGCAACACTAGAGGGGGTGAATAGAGTTTATAGCGATAATAGCCAATTAAAAAATTAAACTCTTTCACAATCTAAGAATAATCAGAGTAAGTGCGGAAATAAATAAGGAGCAAAAAAGCATACGCAAACACAGCCGATTTTAACCTGGTTTTCCTCGTGGAGGACTAGTCCAGGCCTGAGAACTCTAGCTTAGGATTAAATCTACTATTTATGAAATAGTAGTTATACCCCGTGCCTTTTCTTCAGAAGAGCACGTCAACTTCTTACAAAGGATCGCAGTGGCGATGCTTGGAATTTTCCAAGCGACTTCTTGAACTCTTGTACAAGACTCCTAACTGAGAGATACTGAACACTCGAGACTTAGGAAGCTTGTGGCTAGTAGATGAAGAAGGGTATGGCTTATATTGAGCTTAAGAGAGAAGAGAAGAGAAGATTGGATGATTGAAAATGAGAGAATTCTTGGCCTATTTATAGGTTTTTAGCAGGCAGAATTCGGCCAGAATTCTGGTAGGAATTTTTAAAAATTTAGCCGTTGGACAACTAGCAACCAGCCAACCCTAAAAATTAGGGTGCTGATTTTTAGGGGACAGAGTTCGGCCCAAACTCTGTGTGGAGGCAGTGTTCGGCCCGAACTCGGTCTCCAGAGCACAGAATAGGTCTAAGGGTCCAATGGGCTTATTTTGGATGTGGAGCTTTATGGATTTTGGATAGGTTATGGGTTTAGTCTCAAGAGCTCAGCACAACTCAGCTTATAGTCATTCTAGACTCAATAAATATAAAAGTACAGACTCAAAAATGACTTGCATTTGCAAAACTGAGCTATCGTCTGGCTTGAGCTGGATGTAGTCGTCGTGTGTCGTATTGAAATATTACAAGTATTATTTAGTCAATGTTATCAATATTTGGTTGACTGTGACTTTGTGTCAACAATCTGGCCTCTATTACTGGAATCACTGGAATTATTCTGGAATCTATTTCTTGAATCATCAAATTTTGGCTGGACTTATCTCAATTTTCGTGTCGAATTCTGGATTCATTTGTATTGCAGGGCGGGGAAATATTGAGTAAGACATGTAGACATACCCCAAATCTGGAATCTTCCAACTGGAATCTACTGGAAGCATAGCCATCTCTCGCCTGATCAGTGAGAGATGTGCCTGATTACCTATAGTCATTTTCATGTCGATCTCAGTATTTTAAAATACACTATTAGAGTATAGCTGGTCACACCTAGATTCTTGATCACTACCTAGAATCATCTTGTACTGGATTCATCTTGTATTAGATTCGTCCCGTACTAGATTTATATAGGTTTTACACTGGTTTACATTTTCTGTCTGGACTTATCATATTACTCTAGTTCAGCTAGATTTATTTTACAGTCTTCATTGCTATCATTCTTCTCAAGTTTTAGTTACTTTACTTTTCTTGTATCTTGCTGCTTCTCTATACTATCACCTAAATATAAACTGCCATATTCATTAATAAAACTGTTTATAACTGCTTTATAGTTCTCTGTCATTACTTGGGTTTTCTTGATGAGTTGTACTCGTTCCTGTCCTGACTGGACCTGTTGATAAATTTTACAGATAGCTTGGAGGTTGCCTGCTAGCCTAGAGGAGACACAGCAGAGGTTGTATAGATAGTTATTTTAGTTGTCTTGAGTTGTATTTACTTTATGGATTACTGTATTTAAATTTTGAGATATTTTCTGGGTTTGTGTATCTTAGACACTTAGACTTCTATCTGCGGTATCTCTTTGTGGATTTCATATTTTATTTATCTCTTATCATGCTCTACCTTAGATGTGATTGAGACTGTATTTGCTATGTCACCTCCATTCGGAGTGTATATACTGTACATGTACCTTTATATTGGTAGATGTTTGACCTAGGACAACATTCTACCGTCGACACTGCGGCGTAGGCTGGACGTACCCACTTCTCGTGCCCTTACTCTAGGGTGTGGGTCGTAACACGTTTTTGGTGGTGGCCCATGCAGGTTGAGTTTGTGTAGTGGTATTCGAACTAGAGTACCACTACAGCCTACAGTAGGATTAGGATATATTTTTGAAGGTACTCAATCACAGTTAGGATCCCTTGAGAGATTCCTGGGATGACCCTTGAGAATCTCATGATAAAATATTTCAAAATTTGATTCTAATAGTTTATATTTATCTTTCTTGGTTAGTTAATGAATTTGATATTTGGGTATCCATTGTTGATTTAATTTAATTTTTGTCAAGATGAAATTATATGGGCTAGGTCATCTAAGTTATGGAATCTAGTCTTCTACAGTCACATTCGCCAGCATGGTGAGGACATATAATCTGACTTTGGATATATTTCTCGGGTGTGAGAATTTAAGGTTTTCGCAGCCAAGCTAGCGACATCGCAAAATTTTTAAATACCATGATTCTAGAGGTATGTGCCTAAGTCGAGGACTTTGTGATTATCGTAGCCTTGCTTACTAGTATGACGAGGATTTAGAGTACCATGATTTTGGATAGACGCATATGTCACCCTCATTTCCCGTATTTCCCATATTTTTCCGAATTTAGTATTTTACTCATATCTGGATTTTGGCATGTATTTTATTTTTCTCAAGCTTGTGGAATTTCGGTATTTCTCGTATTTTGGGTTTTGGCATGGCTCGGTTTTATTAGGTTGGTTCGATTTAATTTGGTTTATTATGCATAGGAATACCTTAACCTACTCTCCACCCTCAATCCACCACAACTCTCCCTTTTTATAACCCCCGCCTACCACTCTCTCTCCTCATAACTTCCACCATTAATTTTCTTCTTCTTTTTCTTCTTCTCCTTCCTCTACAACTCTCCTAACCCTAGGCAAGTACACCTTGCCACTTCATGAGAGCCCTATTTTCTTGGTTCATTTGCTAGATTAGGACATGATGATCAACATTAGAACTTGGTATTTTATGATTTGAAGTCTCCTTTGCTCTCGATCTAAGTTATTTCTATTTTTAGATTTTGCATGGTTTGATCTCTTTAAGTTGGATTTTCATGGGTTTTGGTGTTTCCAAGTGGAAGAGCATTCAATTCTACCCAAGTTGGAACTTTGGAAATCTGGATTTGGAGTTCGGATGGCCAAGTTATGATGCTTTGAAGCCTTGAGTTCAACCATGGTGTTCTTGCTGTTTGGAGAAGACAGTGAGCAGTGTGCAGAGCTGTTTAGCTTACGCACACTGAGATGCGAGCGCTCTTTAGCGTGCGTACGCAGACTTGGGTACGCTTTCTGTTGGAAGCGTGTCTCCTTGAGCGTGCGTGACTTTTTACCTACGCTGCTCTCTCAGCGTGCGTGACTTTTCACCTACGCTGCTCCCTGTAGCGTGCGTGACTTTTCACCTACGCTGCTCCTTGAGCATGCGTGACTTTTTACCTACGCTGCTCCCTGTAGCGTGCGTGACTTTTCACCTAGCTGCTCCTTGAGCGTGCGTGACTTTTCACCTACGCTGCTCTCTCAGCGTGCGTGACTTTTCACCTACGCTGCTCCTTGAGCGTGCGTGACTTTTTACCTATGCTGCTGTCTCAGCGTGCGTGACTTTTCATCCACGCTGCTCTCTCAGCGTGCGTGACTTTTCACCTACGCTGCTCCCTGTAGCGTGCGTGACTTTTCACCCACGCTGCTCCCTGCAGCGTGCGTGACTTTTCGCCTACGCCGCTTCCCTGACCCCTTGCTTAACCATTGGCTCTTGGAGCTTTGGTTTTATTTCTTTAAGCTTGGCTCTTCTATAGCCCTATATATTGATATTTTATTAGATATTTTACGCCCATTTTATATCCTTACGCCTTTTGTCATGAACTTGATTTTACTTAATATGTTTGGAATGACTGTTGTACATGGCTTGATATGACAAGGAACTAGCATAACACGACAGTGACCCGTAGTGGTGCACTCCTGACATGACTAACCTGACATTATAGTGGCCCGTCGTGGCGCACTCCTGACATGATTTTTCTTGATAACTTACTTGACTTGCCTTGACACCGTGGGTAGTTCTTTTCTGCTTGCTTGTTAAGTCCACTTGTCCTCTCTTGCATCATGTCTAGGATGGGACTCCTGAGTACCACGGTCAGGAGTACCTACTAAAATGGATTAAGGTTAATAACTAGAATAACACAGTAGTCATGAAGAGATGACACAGCTACAGGCAATCCCGTTACCTGGGCGCTCTTGGGATCTGTAGCCTGCCGTCGAGTAGGGCACATTTCCAGCACACCGTCGCGTGTTGCACCCTCTAAGTCACCTAAGGGTACATACGTCTTCTGGACAATGTACCCACCTGAATTCAACCCTAATGTTTCGTCCTGGGTAACCTGGATGGTCTGCAGGGCTTGTAGCTGTGGAACAATCTCACTGCATCTTGTTAGTAATTAGGCCTGTGATAACCCTAGTTAGTTAAAGTAGTAAGCCGTAGTATCTGCTTGGCCGTGATTGATTGAATGAGGTATAACCAGTTTAGCCATGTCTTGATCCAGTACAAGATTGCTCCCTGTCTTGATTTCTTATATTATTATCTTGCCGATAAATGGTGGGAAACCAAGTTCTGTTCAGATGAAGGGTTACAACCCCGGTCCTGGTTTGGTTTATGGGTTATAACCTGGTTATCGGAATAGTTCCATGGTTATCTCGTCGTATATCATCCTAACATGTTTTCGCAAATTCTAGTTTTAATATTAGATTTTCTGTGCTGATTGCTGGCTTTTGTTCTTATTTCGTGGCCCCCTTGTGGCACTTGCTCTTTCTGGGGTTGACCCAGCTGGTTTTGTGTGGCCAGATTTCGGAGCAGCTCCCGAGGATCTACCAAGTTTTCAGCCCAATGGTGGCGACTAAAAGGAACCCGGATTACGAGTGGGTTTTCTATTTTGTTTCGCTCCCTCTATTATAAATTTATTCTTTTGAGGCATTTAGCCGACGAGCACCTGTTAGCTCGATGCACTTTTACTTACTGTCTGCCTATGGGCTGTAAACATGATTAACAAATCCTAGGGTTGATCGTGTATGACTTAAACTCTTGCTAGTCCCCGTATTTTGTACGACTAGCTTCATGATCAGCCGGTATGTAATATCTGGGATGCCTTTTATTGTATATTTAATGATTATACATCTTGCGACCTTACTTACTTGCCTGTGATTGAGACATTAGGCTTGTTCATGACCATAAGAGACTGTTGGCTTGTAGTAAACCCTCATATTTCTAGACAGCCGTGACCGTATATCGAGGTGGTCTCCATTTCAATATACGTAGCAGGCTATGTCTGCCCCCGCTCTCCAGTATTCTGGATCTGGGGCGTGACACGGTTTAAGTGGTGGCTCATGCAGGTCTTGTCAATCAAGAAATGTGAGGGTTTACCGAATAGATGTCTCAATCAGTATTCGCCCTTGATCTCCGCCGTATTTTCAAATTCCTGAAATTCTTGCCCTGATTACATGCTTGTATCGTTGATCTGTCCTGGTCCTTCCTTATTGTTTTCCTGTGTCGTCTTCCTCAGCGGCACTGTACCTGACCCAGCCGATCAGCGAGGAGGAGCACCTTCCGTGGACCAGCAGCAACCTGGAGATCAAGCCCAGCATTCCGGAGTCGCCTCCAGGGTGATACCTACTGGAGGAGAGTCACCAGTTCGGCCCGTCCAGCCCACAAAGCCAGATGATGGTACCTTAGTAGGCCTCATCAGAACCTTGATAGCTTCCCAGGATCGTCGAAGCGACGCCCTGCACCAGACAGTTCAAGATGCGTTGACCCGAGGCGGACATCCAGGAAACTAGGCAGCAAACAGCTTCAAGCAATTGAACCCTCCTTTCTTCGACGACAGCGAGGATACGGTTACCGCGGATGCATGGCTTCAGGATACCGAGGTGATTCTGGAAGCAGCCAGGACACCTGAGAATGAGAAGGTGGCGGTGGTACGCCTGCAGTTGTTGGATTTAGCTCGCAATTGGTGGGCGGCGCAGGCCATGGGATTAGTGGCACCCATTGCTTGGGCAGTGTTTAGGGAGAGATTCCAGACGAAGTACTTTGATGCTGTGGCTCGGTACGACATGCAGACCAGATTTACCAACTTGAAGCAAGGTGGCAGAACAGTCGACAGTTATGCATCGGAGTTTTTTAGGCTTAGTAGGTTTGCCCCCACCTTGGTGGCGACCGAATTTGATAGGGCCCAGCGGTTCCAGCAGGGACTGCATTTGGAGATCTTGTTGGCGGTTGAGCAGTTCGAGCACCAGACGTTCGATGCAGTCTTGAGAGCAGCTAGGAGGCATGAGTACACCTCCCAGAGGATCGTGGATAGGACCGACAGTAGGAAGCGGTCCCACAGTCAGATGTACCAATCATCAGCTCCAGTCCCGGCAGTTAGGGGATTGACCATTGGAACCCCGAGGCGGGCGGCCTCAGTAACGTCGGTTCAGCATTTGACCCCGACGTACCCGCAGCAGCAGAAGCAGAAGCAGACTTCCGCGATGGGATGTTCTCATTGCGGGATGCCAGGCCATGTAGTGGCGGATTATCGTAGGGCGCAGGGATTGTGCCTGGCTTGTGGAGCAGCAGATCATAGGATAGGGGCTTGCCCGAATAGGGGTGGTTCATCAGCATCCAACCCTTCTAGCTCTTCGGTGAGAGGACCGGCCCCAGTACTAGTTCAGCAGCAGCAGTATCAGTCTTCGAGGCCCTTGCCGCCTCAGTCTCAGGCATTCCAGCAACAGCACCCCCAGCAGTATGCACAAGCCCAAGCTCAGACCCAGAATAGACAGAGAGGTTTCCAGCAGAGGGGATCAGCAGCCAGAGGACAAGGTCAGGCCATGATGATGGCTATGGAAGAAGAAGTTGCACCAGGTGAGGTTGTGGCAGGTACTATTCTCGTCAACTCCTCTCCAGCGTCTGTATTATTTGATTCTGGTGCATCGTATTCATTTATGTCTGCACGATTCGTGACACGGATAGGATTGGAGCCCTAGTCATTATCAGTGAGGCTCAATATACTTACTGGTAATGGCCTTGTGGGAGTAGATCGAGTGTTTTCCTCGTGTCGAATCGTAGTTAGCAGTAGGGAGTTCCCCGCTAGATTTATAGAGTTTCCTATGGCAAACTATGATGTAGTCCTAGGCATGGATTGGTTGAGGAACCAGTATGCTAGGATAGACTGCCATATTGGCAGAGTTGTCTTTAGTATCCCCGGCGAGCCAGAGTTTTCGTTTTCCAGAGGCGCTGTGGAGCCATCTTCCCCAGCATTGCGGATGGCAGTAGCAGCAGTACAGTTACCCCGGATAGTTGAAGAGTTTCCAGATGTCTTTCCAGAGGAGCTTCCAGGGATGCCGCCAGAGCGAGAGATTGAGTTCACTATAGACTTAATTTCCGGGACAGCACCAGTGTCAGAGCGAGTCTACAGGATGGCGCCTTCAGAGTTGGAGATTTTATACAAGATGATTGAAGAACTGAGGACCAAAGGATTCATCCGTACAAGTGGATCGCCTTGGGGAGCCCTGATGCTTCTTGTGAAAAAGAAGGATGGTACGTCCAGGCTATGTGTTGATTATCGTACCTTGAATTCGGTGACAATCAAGAACAGATACCCTCTTCCGAGGATAGATGACTTGTTTGATCAACTCAGAGGGGCTTAAGTGTTCTCGAAGATCGACTTGCGGTCAGGATACCACCAGATCAAAGTCAGAGAGCAGGACATCCCGAAGACAGCATTCAGATCGAGGTATGGACATTGGGAGTTCCTTGTTATGCCCTTTGGAGCGACCAATGCGTCGGCCGTATTCATGGACCTCATGAATCGCATTTTCATGCCTTACTTAGAACAATTTGTGATCGTGTTCCTAGATGACATCCTGGTCTACAGCAAGAGTGAAGCAGAGCATGAGCAGCATCTCAGAGTCGTCCTTCAGACGCTTAGGGAGCATCAGTTGTACGCCAAGTTCAGTAAATGCGAGTTCTGGCTCGATCGCATATCATACTTGGGTCACATCATTACCCGAGGAGGAGTGGAAGTGGATTCCCAGAAGATTGTGGCTATCGAGTCATGGCCGGTACCCAGCTCAGTGGCAGAGGTTCGCAGCTTCCTTGGATTGGCTGGCTACTACCGGCGGTTTGTTTCAGATTTCGCAAGGATTTCAGCGCCGATGACCCAGTTGACCCGCAAGGATGTGCCGTTTGTTTGGACAGCAGAGTATCAGGAATCATTTGAGAAGTTGAAGCGAGGTTTGATAATGGCTCCCATTCTCACCCTTCCAGATGGGACCGGAGGATTCACAGTTTATTGCGACGCTTCAGGCAGAGGATTGGGATGTGTCTTGATGCAGCATGGGAAGGTAATATCTTATGCGTCATGCCAACTTCGTGATCATGAGAAGAATTACCCGACCCACGACTTGGAATTGGCGGTGGTAGTGTTTGCTTTGAAGTTGTGGAGATACTACTTGTACAGAGATAGAGTGGAGATCTTTACTGATCATAAGAGCCTGAAGTATGTTTTCACCCAGAAGGACCTTAATATGCGGCAGAGAAGGTGGCTCGAGCTACTGGTGGACTATGATGTGGATTTACAGTATCATCCCGGGAAAGCCAATATTGTAGCAAATACATTGAGCAGGAGAGCCGGAGTTTATTTCCTGACGGCACAACCAGAATTATTGGCAGATCTTCAGAAGATGGGGATTGAAGTGGTTCTTCCTACCAGTGTGGCATTGATGGCCAGTCTACAGGTTCAGTCCAGCATAGTTGAGAGGATCCGGATGGCACAGTCAGCAGATTCCAAGCTTCAGCGACTCAGAGCAGAGTATGAAGCAGGAAGAAGGCCAGAGTTATGTATCCATGAAGACGGTACACTTCGGCACGACACTCGTCTTTGTGTACCCAGTGGAGATATCAGACAGGAAGTTATGGCAGAAGCTCACAGTTCGCAATATTCTTTTCATCCGGGTGGTACGAAGATGTACCGTAATATTCGTCAGTATTTCTGGTGGAATAGCATGAGGAGGGAGATAGCCCGGTTTGTCTCTCGGTGTTTGGTTTGCCAACAGGTTAAAGCTGAATATCAGAGGCCTGCTGGACTTCTTCAACCTTTACCGATCCCAGAATGGAATTGGGAACATATAACCATGGATTTCGTGACCTGATTGCCAAGATCTCCGGCCGGCAGAGATGCTATTTGGGTAATTATGGACAGGCTTACCAAGGTGGCACACTTTCTTCCATTCAGAGTTGGACAGTCGACGGCGCAGTTAGCAGAGATGTATCTCAGGCAGATCGTCAGGCTTCACGGTGTGCCAGTTAGCATCACCTCGGACAGGGATTCAAGATTCACCTCACACTTTTGGCGCAGCTTGCAGAAGAGTTTGGGGACTCGTCTTCAGTTCAGCTCAGCTTATCACCCGCAGACGGATGGTCAATCAGAGCGCACAATCCAGACTCTCGAAGATATGTTGTGATCCTGTACCCTTGACTTCGGTGGTTCATTGGAGAATCATCTGCACTTGGTGGAATTCTCGTACAACTACAGTTATCAGGCTAGTATCCAGATGGCACCATTCGAGGCTCTTTATGGCAAGAAGTACAGATCCCCGCTAGCATGGGACGATGTCGGAGAGTGGCAGATGCTCGGACCCGAGTTGATTTCCCAGACGGTTGAAGTGGTCAGGAAGGTCAGAGATCACCTCCGAGTTGCCCAGGACCGCCAGCGCCATTGTGCCGATGCTCATCGGCGTCCCTTAGAATTTGCTGTCGGCGACCATGTATTCCTCAGGATCTCGCCTATCCGTGGCGTTATTCGCTTTGGCGTGCAAGGAAATCTTAGTCCTAGGTTTATAGGGCCGTTCGATATTCTAGAGCGAGTAGGAGATGTATCCTATCGTCTCGCTCTTCCGCCGTCGCTAAGTGAGGTACATGATGTATTCCATGTGTCCCAGTTACGACGGTATATTCCGGACCCGAGCCACATCCTAGACCATTCGGAATTGGTTGTTGGTACCAACCTTTCGTATGAGGAGAGGCCCGTGTCTATATTGGATCGAAGGGAGAAGACACTCAAGAACAAGACTATTAAATTAGTCCGTGTTGCTTGGGGTCATCACTCTCTAGGTGAGTCAACGTGGGAGCGTGAGGACGACATCCGATCGCGATATCCCTACCTGTTTGACTCGTGAGGTATAATGTCTTTCTTATGCCTTACGTTTTTCCTTCCTTGCTTGCATTGTATGATTGTATGATTGAACTGCTTAGTGTAACTTGCCTGTGCTTAGTGTAGCTTGTCGTGACAATCTCTAGCTTCTTGATTAACTTTCGAGGACGGAATTCTTTTAAGGTGGGTAGAGTTGTCACCCTCATTTCCCGTATTTCCCGTATTTTTTTGTATTTCGTATTTTACTCATATCTGGATTTTAGCATGTATTTTATTTTTCTCAAGCTTGTGGAATTTCGGTATTTCTCCTATTTTGGGTTTTGGCATGGCTCGATTTTATTGGGTTGGTTCGGTTTAGTTTTATTTATTATGCATAGGAACACCTTAACCTACTCTCCACCCTCAACCCACCACAACTCCCCCTCTTTATAACCCCCACCTACCACTCTCTCTCCTCATAACTTCCACCATTAATTTCCTTCTTCTTCTTCTTCTCTTTCCTCCACAACTCTCCTAACCCTAGGCAAGTGCACCTTGCCACTTCATTAGAGCCCTATTTTCTTGGTTCATTTGCTAGATTAGGACATGGTGATCAACATTAGAACTTGGTGTTTTGTGATTTGAAGTCTCCTTTGCTCTAGATCTAAGTTATTTCTATTTTCAGATTTTGCATGGTTTGATCTCTTTAAGTTGGATTTTCATGGGTTTTGGTGTTTCCAAGTGGAAGAGCATTCAATTCTACCCAAGTTGGAACTTTGGAAATCTGGATTTGGAGTTCGGATGGCCAAGTTATGATGCTTTGAAGCCTTGAGTTCAACCATGGTGTTCTTGCTGTTTGGAGAAGACAGTGAGCAGTGTGCAGAGCTGTTTAGCTTACGCACACTGAGCTGCACGGGCTCTTTAGCGTGCGTACGCAGACTTGGGTACGCTTCCTGTTGAAAGCGTGTCTCCTTGAGCGTACGTGACTTTTCACGTACGCTGCTCTCTCAGCGTGCGTGACTTTTCACCTACGCTGCTCCCTGTAGCGTGCGTGACTTTTCACCTACGCTGCTCCTTGAGCGTGCGTGACTTTTCACCTACGCTGCTCTCTCAGCGTGCGTGACTTTTCACCTACGCTGCTCCTTGAGCGTGCGTGACTTTTCACCTACGCTGCTCTCTCAGCGTGCGTAACTTTTCACCTACGCTGCTCTCTCAGCGTACGTGACTTTTCACCTACGCTGCTCCCTGTAGCGTGCGTGACTTTTCACCTACGCTGCTCCCTGCAGCGTGCGTGACTTTTCGCCTACGCTGTTCCCCTGACCCCTTGCTTAACCATTGGCTCTTGGAGCTTTGGTTTTATTTCTTTAAGCTTGGCTCTTCTATAGCCCTATATATTAATATTTTATTAGATATTTTATGCCTATTTTATATCCTTACGCCTTTTGTCATGAACTTGATTTTACTTAATATGTTTGGAATGGCTGTTGTACATGGCTTGATATGACAAGGAACTAGCATAATACGACAGTGACCCGTAGTGGTGCACTCCTGACATGACCAACCTGATATGATAGTGGCCCGTCGTGGCACACTCCTGACAAGTACCCTGACATGATTTATCTTGATAACTTACTTGACTTGCCTTGACACCGTGGGTAGTTCTGTCCTGCTTGCTTGTTAAGTCTACTTGTCCTGTCTTGCATCATGTCTAGGATGGGACTCCTGAGTACCACGGTCAGGAGTACCTACTAAAATGGATTAAGGTTAATAACTAGAATAACACAGTAGTCATGAAGAGATGACACAGCTACAGGCAATCTCGTTACCTGGGCGCTCTTGGGATCTGTAGCCTGCCGTCGAGTAGGGCACATTTCCAGCACACCGTCGCGTGTTGCACCCTCTAAGTCACCTAAGAGTACATGCGTCTCCTGGACAATGTACCCACCTGAATTCAATCCTAATCTTTCGTCCTGGGTAACCTGGATGGTCTGCAGGGCTTGTGGTTGTGGAACAATCTCACTGCATCTTGTTAGTAATTAGGCCTGTGATAACTCTAGTTAGTTAAAGTAGTAAGCCGTAGTATCTGCTTGGCCGTGATTGATTGAATGAGGTATAACCAGTTTAGCCATGTCTTGATCCAGTACAAGATTGCTCCCTGTCTTGATTTCTTGCATTATTATCTTGCCGATAAATGGTGGAAAACCAAGTTCTGTTCAGATGAAGGATTACAACCCCAGTCCTGGTTTGGTTTACAGGTTGTAACCTGGTTATCGGAATAGTTCCATAGTTATTTCGTCGTATATCATCCTGACATATTTTCTTAAATTCTAGTTTTAATATTAGATTTTCTGTGCTGATTGCTGGCTTTTGTTCTTATTTCGTGGCCCCCTTGTGGCACTTGCTCTTTCTGGGGTTGACCCAGCTGGTTTTGTGTGGCCAGATTTTGGAGCAGCTTCCGAGGATCTACCAAGTTTCCAGCCCAATGGTGGCGACTAGAAGGAACCCGGGCTACGAGTGGGTTTTCTATTTTATTTCGCTCACTCTATTGTAAATTTATTCTTTTGAGGCATTTAGCCGACGAGCACCTGTTAGCTCGATGCACTTTTACTTACTGTCTGTCTATGGGCTGTAAACATGATTAACAAATCCTAGGGTTGATTGTGTATGACTTAAACTCTTGCTAGTCCCCATATTTTGTACGACTAGCTTCATGATCAGCCGGTATGTAATATTTGGGACGCCTTTTATTGTATATTTAATGATCATACATCTTGCGACCTTACTTACTTGCCTGTGATTGAGACATTAGGCTTGTTCATGACCATAAGAGACTGTTGGCTTAGACAGCCGTGACCGTATATCGAGGTGGTCTCCATATAAATCTAACCCTTCCTCTCTATGTTATGTTCATATATCTATATAGATATATATAGAGTTTATGCATACATGTTATATATATACATAACTAAATCTCTACCTCTTTACATATATATATGGTTAGCCATGCATGCTATGAGTAAATATGTTGTACATTGTAGATTGTTAACCAATATGCCATGAGTAGTGTAACTGGATAGCTATTGTTTTGAAACCCAAATCCTCATATACACTTTCATGTATATTTTACATACACACACGTCTACTATCTAACCCTATGAACATGTCCACATACACCCATACACACACTAACCACATAACCTTTACATAATGCTAGCTTTTCCCTCTCTAACGCTCTCTCTCTCTCTCTCTATATATATATATATATTGTGATTGGATTTCAATGCAATTGACTTTCATTCTTTAACTTTTGATTTTGATTTTTCTTTGAATAGTACCCCTTTATAGATAATTGGTAGTTATCTTATTTTATTTCCTGATAAGTACCAGTTTTTATATAGGATGGTAGACTGCCTTACAGTTTTGATGATTTGTTATTTTTGTATCTTTTCCAGTTTAACACCCCCGATTGCTTGTATGTTTGATACCCTATGACCCTTTTGGTTAGCATGACTAGTATACCAAGATGAGACTTTCACTACCACCATATGCCATGACCTTGTATGCCATCCTTTTTAATCGTATGATTTAGGTAAGTTCTGAGACCATGATTGTTGGGGACGAGACTCTAGAAAAAGTACGACCATCTTAATTTCGAGGACGAAATTCTTCTAAGGAGGGTAGACTTGTAACACCCACTTTTCTAAAATGAGGGTAATTTTGAACTTTTATAATTTTGATTAATCGATAATAAGATTTACTCATGTTGTGATTTTTGGTAATTTTTAAATCAATTTAAAACTATTTAAAATGTTGAATTCTAATTTTGATGGTTAACTAGTTAACCCCTAGTTTTGCTAAGCTTAGAGACTAACCATGGGGACCTAACCATGTGATTAGAATGACTATTTACAACTTTTTAGGCTAAGGGTATTTTGGTCATTTTGTGACTTTTGAATTATTTAGGATTTTGATTAATTGGTAAATTTTAGATTATTTTAATAATAATTAAATTGATGTATTATGATTTTGGTCATTTTTTATATTTTAATATTTTGGGAAAATTTTATATTTTTAATATTGTTTTTATTGGATTTGTTTAGTCGGATTTGAGTTTCGTCTCGTTTCGACTTGTATTGTGACCCGGGTAGCTTGAACTCTAGATGGGACCCAATATTAAGTTAAGCATGGCTCACAAGACCCAACATTAAGTTAGTTAATTAAACTAATTTTTATCATGTTAAAATGGTTAAGTTAGAGACTCAAAACTAGATCATTTTGACCCCAAACTTGAACCTAGTCTAGACTTAACCATATGAGACTAGAGAGGGACAATTAGGACATTTCCCATTAGCCCTAATGGACTCTTTATGGAAGCCACCTTTAGGAGAGAATGATTCATTTCATTCATTACAATCTTGCCTTTTTTATTTTCCTTTTGTTCTTTCCCAATTTTAGATAGCCTTCCCATTGATTTGATCTCCAAATCAAATTATTCCTTCACCAAACCTTCCCTCAATCATTCCTATTCTCCAAGGGAAGGGTGCTACCAAGGATTGGAAGAGGAGTGCAAGAAGGAGTGTCCACTTTGAGGGATCTTCGTATTGGAGCCGTGTCCTAAAGGATTTTATTGGGATTCCACTCCCAATAGGTAAAACCCATCCTCTAAATCGATTTCCTTTATATATAAATTAGTTTTGAATCCTTAGGATCCATCCTCATGCATGTGTCCCATTTAGATTCAAATTTCAGGTCATTTGGAGCTCTCTTGAGGATTTTAGATATGTGTCTTGTGTCCTACTTGATAGATCCCAAATTAGGAAATCCTATGTGTATGTATGTATGATAATAGTTTAAATAGATATTTAAATTTAGTTTTAGAATGGTTAGAGAGTGGATTGATCTTAGTTAGGATGGTTAGAATGAGTTTCATTTGGATACCTATGTTTTTATCCAAGTATCTTGGCCTATATGTGTTCTTTTGTCAAATTCGTCATAATTTTCATCCACGTTTTTATTAACCAAAGCAACTTAGAAATGTCATAACTTTTAGCTTAGAACTCCGATTTATCTGCCACTTTTTTAAAAGAACTGTATCGAAGTTAGATTTCCAAATATATATATTAATAAGCCAAATTCTTTATGTAACTTTCTGTAGAATTATTTGAGTGTCAGTTGTACGAAAGATGAACGTGTTTCGGTATTTTTGCGATTTCGGGAGCTTCCGGACACAAAAATGTGATCCGTTTGAAGTTTCGAAAAGCTAACACGAAGGGCTACAACATACTTTAATCCTAGAGTTTAGTAGAGGCCCAATTGGTACAGTATTGGTTTTAAGTAGAAGAGTGACTATACGATATATGAATTTTGTGTAACCTATGAGCCTATGTAGTATGGGTATTAAATGAATATAGAGTATGTAATGCATGATATGTTAGATGAATAAAATGATATATATATATATGTTCTCTTTACATTAATATATATATATGGTTGAATGCAAGCATGTAGGAATGCAATTAATATAATATATGTAAGCAATGCATAAATGCATGAATGAAAGAATTATATACAAAAGTATATAATGAATGCTAGATATGAATGCAAGGTGTATATATATATAATGATAGATATGAATGCATAATGTATAAATATTGTAATGATATATATAATGATAGCATGTATGGTAATGTAGAATATATGATGCAAGCATGTATATGTCCACTGTTTTCCCTTTTTCTTACATTTTCCTTCCCTTCCCTTTCCATTTCAATTTTTTTCCCTTTTTTTCCTCTTCTTTTTTTACATGTTACATACAATGTATATAATGTATAGATGCATGTAAGTATGTAATATACATGAATGAATGTCATATATGAATGAATCAATCAATCAAAGGTATAAGTAAAATATAATGCATTGTCATGAATGTTAACATATATAATGTATAAAAGTATGTATGTAAATGTGCATGAATGTATATATCTATGTAACTATGTAAATATGCATGATGTAACATATGCCTATATAAATAAATTAATATGTATGTAATATGGATGTGCATGTATGTATGAAGGTATGTATTTATATATAATATCTATTTTATATTATGCATTGTTGTGGTTCACATTGTCTTGTGATTGTGTGAGTGCTAGCCTAGGCTTGGTTAGGCCTAGTGAGACTTGTTAGACTTGTTGGGCTAGGACTTAACCTAGTTGACCTAATTTGACTAGTGTGGTTGACTAGAGTTGACCAAGTGTTGACTTTAGTCTAGTTTGACCTAGACAGCATGCAGATGCATTGTACATTTTATTTATCATCTCTCGTATACATCTTGATCTGTGTTGCTCTAAATAGGACTCTGTGGCTTCAGTTTGGACCTTTATACCTATCAACTGTTCAGGTTATCAGGCGAGTACATTCTCTGATAGTTCTCTCATTTAATTGTCAATTACTGTACTTCAGTTATAGTTAGTTTTATGTGATTCTCTGTTACAACACTATAGATATTTCTGGATTCATGTATGCGACACACATACCAAACTTATCTGACCTCTATTACTGGAATCACTGGAATCAATCTGGAATCTATTTCTGGAATCATCATATTTTGGCTGGACTCATCTCGATTCTCGTGTCGAATTTTGGATTCATTTGTATTGCGGGACGGGGAAATATTGAGTAAGACATGCAGACATACCCCAAATCTTGAATCTTCCAACTGGAATCTACTGGAAGCATAGCCATCTCTCGCCTGATCAGAGAGAGATGTGCCTGATTACCTATAGCCGTTTTCATGTCGATCTCAGTATTTTAAAAGACACTATTAGAGTATAGCTGGTCTCACCTGGGTTCTTGATCACTACCTAGAATCATCTTGTACTGGATTCATCTTGTATTAGATTCGTCCCATACTGGATTTACATAAGTTTTACACTGGTTTACATTTTCTGTCTGGACTTATCATGTTACTCTAGTTCAGCTAGATTTATTTTACAGTCTTTATTGCCATCATTCTTCTCTTATTTTAGTTACTTTACTTTCCTTGTATCTTACTGCTTCTCTATACTATCACCTAAATATAAACTTCCATATTCATCAATAAAATTGTTTATAACTGCTTTATAGTTCTTTGTCATTACTTGGGTTTTCTTGATGAGTTGTACTCGTTCCTGTCCTGATTAGACCTGTTGATAAATTTTACAGATAGCTTGGAGGTTGTCTGCTAGCCTAGAGGAGATACAATAGAGGTTGTATAGATAGTTATTATAGTTGTCTTGAGTTGTATTTACTTTATGGATTACTGTATTTGAATTTTGAGATGTTTTCTGGGTTTGTGTATCTTAGACACTTAGACTTCTATCTGCGGTATCTCTTTGTAGATTTTATATTTTATCTATCTCTTATCATGCTCTACCTTAGATGTGATTGAGACTGTATTTGCTATGTCACCTCCATTCGGAGTGTATATACTGTACAGGTACCTTTATATTGTTAGATGTTTGACCTAGGACAGCGTTGTACCGCCGACACTGCGGCGTAGGCTGGACGTACCCACTTCTCGTGCCCTTACTCTAGGGTACGGGTCGTGACAGAGGACCAGTTGGAAATAGACATGTATTGATCACATTGCGTTTAATTTCCATGCTACACATCTATGATTGATTTATGTCATTTAGCTATATTGGTATATATGACCATTGATGGTTTAGTTACGTTATATGTGACGAATGCCGCTTTGATCCAATGTTTGTTTGCCATGAAATGTAAAAGAACAGAACAATTATCGGAGGACCGGACTTTTACTTCACGTTACAAACTCGCTTGTACAAAGAAAGCCTAGGGACAAAAACCTAGGTACAGCAGTCTAAGTACAATTGTTTATTTTAGATTCTGGGGGGTGACAATAGAGGCTCGGGAAGGCGACGGCAGCCCTGCCTTAATCCTTGGACGATCGGTATGCAGCCTTGGCTCCTGTGACGAGATGGTTGGCGTTGACGAAGAAATGCTCTTCTTACTCTCCTCGTATTGCTCTTCTGGTTTCTCTCTCTCTCTCTCTCTCTGTGTATTTTTCTCTCTGATTACTGGGGGAGTCTCTCTGTATTTCTTTCTCTGATAGCGTATCCTTTTTTACAAGGAAATAGCACCTTGCTATTTATAATAGTGGGGGCATCATTAGGGTTTGGATGATTACCCATTCTCAAAGTGGCGGCGGCCTGATGTATAATCAATCTGGACCCTTAGCTTAGGGCGCGAAGGATCTGGGCCATAAATGGGGATAGTATTGAATCCTGTGAATGATTGATGCTGATTGCTTTAAATCTTCATGATTGGTTGTGTCAAGTTTGGATCTCTCTCCACGTGTCCCATTGGCTTGATCATGAATGATATGACCTGATCTCATTAATTATGAGGATAATGTTAAATATGGTCATTGGGATCTGGTAAATCTCTGATTGATTTGCATCTCATAATCATCCTTGCTACCAGCTGTCAAGTCGTGGGGGCAATTGAATGTCTGCCACGTGTCTTAATGATGGACTCTGCCAGAGCCGCATGATATCCATGAACCGCATGAGACAGCATCTCAGTGAGCCGCATAGGTATAGTATTTGCGAGCCGCATGGGATTGTTTCTCAGTGAGCCGCATAAGTGTAGTACTCGCGAGCCGCATGGGATGGCTTCTTGGTGAGCCGCAGGAAGACGATTCTTGCCAGCCGCATGAAGCTGTTCTTCCCTGGAGCCGCATGGGGGTAGCCATGTGTCAATCTCGGATCGTATCAAAGATTTTCTCCTATTCCCAAAGAGTCTGTCATTATGACAGGGCCATTATGACACTTCATGTCAGAGCCGTCAGCTGTCAAATCATGGTAGAGCATTAAATAGGGCCATTGCTCGATGGCCAGCTGTGTGAAGGGGTCCCATGGGGACACGTGGCCTTGATCGAGCCGTATATCTCTGTTGGTCGAATGTGAGCCGTATGTACTTCTAAACCGCATGCGGCTGGGGGACTCTTTGAACCGTATAGGACTGTCCCTATGTAAGCCGCATGGACTCTCCTATCCCGAGTCGCATGAGACTAAGAGTCTCTCTGAACCGCATGGGACTTCTCCTGTATGAGCCGTATGGGGTTCTCCTGTTCTGAGCCGCATAGATCATCATTCTGATATTTTCCATGCTTCTACAAGACCCCCTTCAAAGTTTTCAATTTGCAAAATTGAAATACTTTGAATAAGAAGCATGGCCTTTGTTGACCGCATAGATGATTCAGCCGTATGGATTTATCTGGCCGCATGAGATGTTAGGCCGCATAGACTTTTTGCCACGTGTCCTAACCACGTGTGCAAATCTTCTGCATTAAATGCCCTTGATTCGTTTTTTGAATTAACGCCGCCTCTTGGGGGAGGATCCCAAGGGTCAGTTTTGTTTTGACCGAAGTGGTTTTTTTTCTTTATTCTTTTAGGCGGCACGTGGATCGAGGCGTTTGTTTAATTTTTCGAGCCTCCTTCGCCTATAAATAGGAGTAATTTTATTCTTTGAGGGTTTCTTTACCTTCTCTCTTTTGCTTGAACTCCTTGTTGCCGACTTCCTCTTCGTCTTCTCCCATCAACGATTGCCAATGGCTCCCAAGAAGACTACCGCTGGTACGGGCAAGAAGGCCGTGTCTTCATCGACGGCGGCGAACGTGGCGGCTCCTCCGCCGGCTAACGTGCCTGTTTTTTACCCCGACGTTCACCCGCCTATTGTTGGTAGGACCATCAACATGAACTGTCACGGCTATGTCGCATATTTTATGCGCGAGCCTGTATTTCCAAGTATGCTGCGTGTCCGACTCATGTTCGAGCCGCATGGGATATGACCCAGACCTGAGCCGCATGAAAGTTGTTGTTTGCAGCCGCATAACTACTTCATCATCAGGGCCGCAAAAGCTCACCTGGACTTACACCGCATGAGCTCTTTCAAACTGAGCCGCATAAGCCTATTTCAGACTGAACCGCATAAGATCATTTAAACTAGACCGCATAAGCTCATCCGCACTGAACCACATAAGCCTATTTCGAGCTGAACCATATAAGCTTATTTGAATTGGACCGTATCCGCATATGCTCCTTTCGAACCGAACCGCATAAGCTCATCCGCACTGAGCCGCATAAGTTCACTTCGAGCCGAACCGCATAAGCTTATTCGAACTGAACCGCATGTGCTCTTTCAAACTGAGCCGCATGAGGCTATGCTTAAGCCGCATAAGCATCACGTAGTTTGTGTTTCAGCTATCTTTTTGACTTGTTTTTTTTGTTTTTCTTCAGTGAATCTGCCAGTAAATCCTGCGGGGGAACTTATAGTGGGCTCAAATCAATTCGCCTTGGGCGTGCGTCTGGACGACTTAATTAAGCATGTGTTGAATCAATTCCCTGCTGATGAGCCTTCGGAGAGGTTGAATGCCATCGAGAATTAGACCCTCCACTACCTCCGTTCTATGATGAATACTGGGAAGCTGGATGGATTATACCTGAAGCCTTCATTCCTCTTTGGAGATGCTTTAATCATAAAGAATCCCCGAGTATTAGAGATTTCTGAGAACTGGGATTTTTCTTTGGATGGGGTGGCGATCCATATTCCTCTCATGGAACGTCATTATCCTCTGTCGTGGTTCAATATGGTATTGTTGGATAGGAAGATGGTGTGTAACTTAACTCCTACTCAATCAGGGATGTTGATGGGCAACATCCATTATAACCCGAACATGCGGTCAGCGTACGCGGGTAAGGATTCCGTCCTCCGGTACATGATGGGTCTGGCCCCAGGCTCTTTCATGAATGTATACGGTCCCAACTTCACACTCACTCAAGCTGATACATTCCTGAATCGACTTGCTCGTAAAAAATCTTATCCTGTTGGTAGGCTGGCATTGCTGAACTGGGTAAACCCCACCTCTACGTGGGCCCAGTTGACCACTTGGGTTCTGCAGACCTACGGAACATTCCTACAGGAGATGGGACTTTAACATGCCATTCGGGGCACTTGTCACGGGCTTCCTATCAATAAACCATTGTTCGTGGCGCTCTTGGAGATGTATAATCGGCGAACGTGGACGTTCTTTGCGCCTGGAGGAGAGTTGGGGCTTGCTCTCCATGAAATGTATACTGTCTCCAAACTTCCGTGGGGGAACGAGCCTTTTGAGGTGTATACCCCGTCGAATGAAGAGTTCGAGGACTTGAACCGACGACTCCCAGGTTTTGTTGCGGTGTTCAGGAGTTGCTGTGCCACCATAGTGCTTGTCATCAGATAGCTATAAAAATGGTGGATAGCTCAGAAGGGACCGCTCCCCACACCACATCCTGGGTTAATTATCTTTTTAAAGTTGACCCTTCTGGCGAAGTTACTCCTCGAACCCCTCGAACGCATGGAGAGATAAAGGACCTGATGTCAAGCGTCAAGAAGTCGCGGTCCAAGAGCGACATATTCGGGAGTCAAACTGACTCTCTTAGCTATTTTTACTACGGAACCACACAAATGTCAGAGAAGGCGCTCCTGGCTGGGTTTTTAATGATATGGCTACGGAATTGCGTAGTCTTGGGAGGAGCAGGTTCTATAGAGAGGATCGGTCGCCACTTCATTCTCCCTGCTGTTAAACTGGTATTTGGAGTTAGACTGGCCCTTCTTTCTGCTATGGTGTGTAGCATACACCATGGTCTTCGAACATTCTCGTCCAAGGTTATTGTGCGCAAGAAGACGTTGGATTTTGAGCGCGTAGAACTGCCTTTCCACTATTTGATGGAGTGGTTGGCGATGCACTACAAGTCTTTGATGGGACCTGGGATAGCGGAAGATGCTACAGATGAAGACGCTTTCCTTTTCAAATGCCATCGTCGGTCTTGGGAATACGACACTATGCCAGCTTGTCGGAGGATGCTGGCGAGGGTGGACGGGTGTGACTTTTTTGTGTATGTTCCTCATTTTTCTGATGAGGAAGTGAGGAAGGTATACCTTGATGGTACCGGACCTTCTCACTTTCTGTCTCCGAATATGCTCACCTGGTTGCGCAACATCCGCCCCGCGCATCTGGTTTATCGCAACCGCGATAATATGTACTTGGAGCCTTACCTACCTAGTAGGTTTTCCCGCCAATTCGGTTATAGCCAATTATTCCTTGATTGTCCCAACCCTTGTTTGGGCTTTGAAGGTAGTATTCTTGATGGTGTCCGGGCGTGGAATTATTATGACGCTTATCATACTCGGGCGAGCTTCTCGGTCCCTGATGCTAAGGCGCTGAGGGAAATTTTGTACGTGGCTGCTTTGTATTATGTTATGGCGAACAAGCCTCCTGTTAATTTCGATCCGAGTACCAGTTTCATCGTGGGTACCGGTTTAGAGGAGAAGCCCAAGGGGGCTAAGGCTAGAAAGCAACTAGCGCTCCAGACTCCCCTCCCTGAATCAGAACCTTCCGAGTTGGCTGAGGAGGAGGATGATCATGATAGCGAAGACTCCCTTTCTGGTGGGGGTGAAGAAGTAACGGATCAACCGCTTCCCACACCCGATGAACTGGCGGAAGATCCGTTGCTTACTACATAAGAGGAAGTAGTGAGGGAAGAACAGCCTCCAGCTGTGTCTGGTCCCTCACGTAAACGAGTCAGACGCGAGTCTTCTGACAGCAGAGCGACCTTTTCTGTGAAGAGAGCTGCCGTTAGGTCTCGTGGATTACTTATTACCGAGAGGGGTGAAGGTACAGATGCTGTTCCGTAGGTAAGACCAAGTCGGAGCCATCTCTTTGTTGTAGTTTTCTTTTCTCTCGGAGATATGACTTAATCAATTTTCTTTGTAGGCGTCTGATGAACCGGCCTCTCCTGAACCGTCTACTGCCCCTGGAGTTGATCCGACCCTTGCTGCTTTGATTAGCGACATGTGTGCCGCGGTCCTTTCTGTGGGGGCTCTCTCAGCGGCGGCTGGAATCTCCCAGGTTGCTGAGGCCTCGGCCCGGGGTGACGAAGGTTTCCTTGGGCCCGTCTTCGAGATCGCTAAACTTCAGCAAGGCGACGCCGATCTCGGTGCATCCCCTCCCGAGGATGCAAGGGCGGAGGAGTATATTATACCTGACTCGGAGGCTGTTGGTGAAGAGGCTGCGGTGGCTGTAGGCGAACCTCAGCCTCCACACTCCTCCACTGGTAAGATAAGCCAAATATTGACTAGTGAGGGGGCTTATTTGTTCTATCAACATATCCTCCGGGTCAAATCGATTCATGGTTGCCTTGGCCCTGCAGGTCCTGACCCTTTACTTCCCACCGCGGATGTTCTTGGGGAAGGCTCTGCCTGCCATGATCTGGGAGAAAGGAGCGTTTCCTCTCCTTCGCCGTTTCATGTCGAGGGGCCTCCTGCCAGTCCCGGGCAGATGGGAATGGAGCTGGCGATGGTCTCCACCTCGTCCTCTAATGATCATACGGCTCCGGAGATTGACCTCTCGACCCTGCCGAGCATTCAAGTTCTACGGGCCGCTGAAGAGGAATTGGCCGCTGTTTACGCGTCCTTCCGTGCGGAGTTTATTTCTCTTGTGGCAGGAGCGACAGATTCTGTTGCGTCTTCTTCAGCGTTGCCAGCTACGCTCCCGTTGACACCGGCTTCCTCGGAGGCTCTAGACGAGGTGACACAGGATGTGGTCGACAGCTTCTATCGCCACTTAAAAAGGGGCGTAGACGCTGCTGTAGAATGGGGGACTCCTTTCTCTCTATCTCTCCGGTGCGCTCGGGGTCAGGTTGCAACTTTGAAGTCCCTTCCTGGCGGGGTGGGGTTGGCTGCCCTCCTGGAGCCTAAGTTGGCAGAGGCTGATCAGCTTGTGACCCAATTGCTGGCGATACGGCAGGCGGGTTTGCCCACTGCGATTGAACGGGAGCGGGGCTTCCTCATTGCTACTCGGGATAGGATCAAACTTGCTCGAGATACTGCCGGGCCAGTTGTGCAGGGAGACCTTGACAAGTTCTCCGTTTCGTACGATAGGCTGGGTCGTCGAAGTCAGGCTTGTCGGGCTCGGAAAGAGTCTGCTTCTCGTGGGATCGCTGATACGAAGGAGCGGATTCTCGCACTCCAGAGGGAGTTGACTTTCTTAGAGTCGGAGCTGGAGGCTACTCGTGCGGAGCAGGAGTCGATTGCTCGGGAGGCCGAGAGGGTTTCCCGCTCTTCTGTCAACTTGGAGCGGGCCTTTAAGAGATTCGAGGATAACTGGCAAGCCCATGCTCAACAGGAGGACAAGACGGTGCTGACTCGGGAGGCAGAGCGTCGATCTACCCAGAGGTTTGAGCGGTCGGTTGCCCTGCTGACGGACCGTCTCAGGGTGTTATGTGCCCCGGAGCAGTGATCGGCTTTCTGTTTTCTTTTGCTTCTCTTTTTTCTTTTCTTTTTGTAAGGGATGTGATCCCCAATGATGTAGCACTTTGAATTTTGAATAAATGAGCATGTTTCAACTCATCTTCTCTTTCTTGTACTTGTGGCATTTTATGGAATTGGACTTGTTGGGGGATTATTTGTGGACCTGTTACCCTAGGCGTACCTTGGTTTTAGGTACGGATAACAAGTTTGGCCAGGATGTCCGGAACAGCCATGGCAAAGTGGTCATGGGGGTTCTTGATGTTGGGAAAAAGAATGCCGTAGAGCAGCTGGGCTCCCGGGGCATGGTGAGATGGTGGGTTTATGCTAAGAAGCTTAACAAGGGATATTTATGGACCTATTATCCTTGGTGTACCCTGGTTCAGGATACGGATAATGGGATGAAAGGAAACCAACATATTTGCTCAGAGGTTATGAGGACATGGCAAACATGAGGGTTTTTACCGTGGAATTTTCCTGCTCAGAGGTAATGAGAACATAGCAGGGGAGACTTCACGGAAGATATTCGTGGTCAATAGCGGACATTTGTGGTCAGCAGAGGACATTTGTGGTCAACAGAGGACGTTTGTGGTCAACAGAGGACGTTTGTGGTCAACAGAGGACATTTGTGGTCAACAGAGGACATTTGTGGTCAACAGAGGACATTTGTGGACCTATTATCCTTGTCGTACTCCGGTTGTGGGTACAGATAATAGGTTGAAAGGGGACCGACGTACTTGCTCAGAGGTAATGTGGACATGGCAAGCATGAAGGTTTCTTCGACGGAGACTTCCCACTCAGAGGTAATGAGGACATGGCAGGAGTGGGCTCAATGAAGAGGGGGTACATAGAACGACTCAGAGGTAGGAGAACGTGGAAGTTCTATGTGAGGGGGCGGTTTGTTTTTGGTGGAAGTGAAAACGACTCAGAGGTAATGAGGACATGGTCGTTTCGAAAATTTGTGGATCGATTACCCTTTTTGTGCACTGGGAGCGCGGGTAGTGGATCATGAGGGAGGATCTCTTCTAGGAAGAAAGTTCAGAGGTATAATCATACGTGACTTACTATCTGAAAGAGTGACCGAAATGTGAGTTCAGAGGCACCAGCGGGTACATAACTCGGTAATTTAGAATATTGAGGAAGTGTGAGTTCAGCGGCACCAGCGGGTACATGACTCAATAATCTGAAATATTGTGGATATGAGTTCAGCGGTACCAGCGGGTACATGACTCGATAATCTGAAATGTTGTGGATGTGAGTTCAGCGGTACCAGCGGGTACATGACTCGATAATATGAAATATTGTGGATATGAGTTCAGCGGTACCAGCGGGTACATAACTCGATAATCTGAAATGTATGTCGTTTAGACATAATATTTCTTCAGAAACTTGCCGTTGACGGGCAACATGAGCAAGTCTCCATTTTGTTTTGCGAGGCGGTAAGCACCGTTGGAGAATACTGTCTCAATAATAAATGGGCCTTCCCACTTTGGCTGGAATTTGTCGGTGTTCTTGTGAGTCATGACCATCGACCTCCGGACTGCCAGGACGAGATCGCCCACCTGGAATATTCTGATTTTGACCTTCTTGTTGAAGGCTCCAGAGATGCGTGCTTCGAATAGCTCAATTTGTTGCTGAGCCAAGAGGCACTTTTCATCTAGTGCCTCCAATTCCTGTAGCCGACGATGGTGGTTTTCGTCTGTCGTCAATTGATGTGTGAGGGCGACACGTAGTGAGGGGATCTGAGTCTCCAATGCGAGGACTGCCTCACTCTCGTACACCAGGGAGAATGGTGTATTCCCGGTGGCTGTTCGAATTGTGGTACGATAAGCCCATAAGCATTCGTCGAGCTTCTCGTTCCAGTCGCGTTTATTGGAGGAGATAAACTTCTTGAGGAGTTTGATGATTGTTTTGTTGAATGCCTCTGCCAACCCGTTTGCTGCCGGGTTGTATGGTGTCGAAGCGACATTCTGAATACGGTGCTTATCGTAAAATCGATAGAATACGTGGCTTGCAAACTGCGGACCATTATCATGGATGATCCTTCGGGGCAGTCCAAAGCGGTAGATGACGTGATACTTAAGGAAGCTGATCACGTTTGAAGTCTTAACTTCTGCGAGTGGGACAGCTTCCTCCCATTTGGAGAAGTAATCAGTGATCGCAAGTATGAAACGATGTCCTCGGGAGGAAGGTGGGATGATTGGACCATTGATATCCATTCCCCATGCTTCGAATGGCCAGGACGCCACTGTCGGATGTAGAAACTCAGATGGTTGGTGAATGAAGTCCGCGTGGACTTGGCAGGCTTTGCATTTTCTAGCATAATCTATCGCATCTGCCACCATCGTGGTCCAATAGTAGCCCATTCATCGAAGGCGGTCTTGCAATTTTGGGCCGGGCTGGTGGGCCCCGCAGACACCGTCATGAGCTTCTCGTACGGCTTCTTCGGCTTCTGTATTTGACAGACACCGAAGCAGTAATCCATCGTAAGAGCGGCGATACAGTATTTTCGTCTCTATATCGTAGAAGAATCTGAGAGAACGCCGTCTGATGGAGGTGGCTTCCTTTGGGTTCTCGGGCAGGATGTCGTAGACGACGAAGTCGATGAATGGTTGTCTCCAATCTGGGGCATCATCGATCGTCTGTGCAGAATAACTCGCCACGAATTGCACATTGTTCTTGGGACAGACCAGTTCGTGGCCTATCACATCTACTGATTGGCGATCATAATTCGGAACTGCTAGGGAAGCGGCAAGACCAGCTAAGGCATCAGCTTCGATATTTCGGAGTCTGGGGACATGTTCGATGAAGAACCCCTCGAATGACGAGATGATGTCAATCGCTATTTGGTGATAAGGGATCATGTCTTCGTGGCGGACTTCGTATGAGCCCCGGATCTGATTGACGATTAGTTGGGAATCGCCGTATGCTTCAAGGTATTCTACCCCCAGCTCTCTTGCAAGTTGGAGGCCAATGACCAGAGCGTTGTACTCGGCCACATTGTTAGAGCAGGGCTCGATGAGGAAATAAGCGCGGTTAATCACCAATCCGGAAGGGGAGATCAGCACTACCCCGACTCCGACGACTATATTGCCTTTAGGTCCGGTCCTCGAAGCACCGTCGAAGAACATTCTCCATATAGCCTCGTGAGAGGTTGCATATGAGTCGGCGACCTCATCTGGGATCTCTTCATATATTCTGGAGGACTCCGAGCCTGGGTGGGCTGCTAAAAAGTCCGTCAGGGCTTGCCTTTGACTGCCTTTTGTGGGACAAAGATCATATGATAAGGGGACAGGAATATTGCCCATGTAGCGAGTCGAGAGCTGAGTGCCCCTGGTTTAGTCATGAGGACTCTGAGAGGGTTGACTCGTGAGATCATATGTATCGTTTGTCCGGTGACATAGTGTCGCGTTTTCTGAATGGCGAACACCAGGGCGAGGCATTCCTTCTCCACAGCGGTGTATCGGTGCTCTGGCCCAATCATCATTCGGCTGAGGTGATATATGGCCTGCTCATGGCCTGCATTATTGTTTTGTGCCAGCAGGGCCCCGAGGGAGTGTTCCATTGCTCGTACATAGAGCAGGAATGGTTTTCCAGGAACCGGGGCCACCAAGACTGGAGGATTTGATAAATATTCTTTGATGCTGTCTAAAGCACGCTGGCATTCCTCGTCCCATACGAATGAGACTCCTTTCTTCATGAGGTGCGTGAATGGTCGACATCGCCCGGAGAGGTTGGAAATGAACCTCCTGATGTAAGCTAGACTCCCTTGGAGGCCTCTGAGTTCGCGGAGATTTCTCGGGGGACCCATCTCCATGATTGCTTTCGTCTTCTCAGGGTCTACATGGATACCTTGTGCCGTGATGATGAAGCCCAAGAACTTTCCGCTGGATACGCCCAGAAAGGACTTCGTAGGGTTCATTTTTAAATTGTGCGCTCGCATTAGGTCGAATACCGTCCTTAGGTCCTGCAGATGGTCTCCCTTGCAGCGACTCTTAACAGCTATATCGTCAACATAGCACTCCACTGTCTTGCGTAAGTGGTCTCTGAAGATAATGCTCATGGCTCTTTGATATGTGGCGCCAGCATTCTTTAAGCCGAAAGGCATAACTGTGTAACAGTATGTGCCAATCGGTGTTCGAAACGATGTATGCTTTTCGTCGTCATGAGACATCTTGATTTGGTTGTACCACGAGAAGCCGTCTATGAATGACATACGTTCGAAGCTGCAGGTATTTTCGATCATGATGTCTGTGATAGGAAGGGAGAATTCATTTTTGGGGCATGTCTCGTTCAGATTGTGGAAGTTGATGCAGATTCGAATCTTTCCATTCTTCTTGAGGACGGGTACTATATTGGCGACCCAATCGGGATGTTGCTCCTCACGAATGAAGCCGCTGGCTATCAGTTTGTTGACTTCGGCTTCGATCGCGTCCATGATGCCTGGGCGGAAGCGTCGCTGTTGTTGCTTGACTAGCTTCGCATCCGGCCGAATGTTGAGTTTGTAAAGAGCAATGTCGGGATTTAACCCTGGCATGTCTTCATAGCTCCAGGCGAACACATCAATGTATTCTCTGACAAGTTCTAGCAGCGACTCCCGTTCTTCGTCTGTTAGGCTTTTACTGACGAAAATCGGTTTTGGAGAAGATTTGCTGCCGAGATCAACTTGTATAACCTCATCTTCAGTAGGAGGTTCTCTCAGTTTGAACCACTTTTTCCATTGTGCATCCAATTGCTGGGCCCACGGCTCTAGCTCGAGGATCTCGAGGATGTCTTCGTCTTCCTCGTAAGCGTCGACGAATGCCATGTTGACTGACATGACTTGTCTGAACACATCTCCGATGCTGGTATCCGAGTCGGAAGTTGGTGATCCGGTTGAATGTGACTGCCAGTCGCATTCTTCATCTGAACTTTCAAGGGTCGTAGCAGGCGTTACATACCCTAACCCGTATCGAGTTTTGCTATAGTAGTTCCGTGGTTTGCCCGCCGGGACTGGCGGCTTCAAAGGTAATCGTCGCCCAGTACCGTAGTTCAAACCTGGCGTCGTCTCCAGATTATACCCCTGTTTCTTCATGAGATATTTGGATTGTGGGCTATACAGATATAGAGGCAGTCTCCCGGCATCTGTCCCGAGGTCGGCTTCCTCTATGGTGAAGGGATGCGGGTTGTTCGTCCGACCGAAGATGATCGGATGATCTCCTCCCTCGATTATTCGGTAAGCGTCTTCTACTGGAGTAAGCTGGATCGCGGTGTACACATTTGTCACTTGTGTGTAGGTGAGTGCCTATACCGTGTTCCATAGCATACATTATACATAGCTTATTGAGCTCGGTGTAGTTCAAAGATAATCCTTTATTGATGAAGTAAGGTATCTTTTCTAGGGGGATTACATCATCAGCGGAGGGAACATCAGTGTGGGCAGCCACATACTTGGCTAACTCTGGTTCCTCTTCGGCTACCCCCTGTGTGAATGAAGACTAAGAGGATGTCCTGGGAAGAATTGCTATGCTTCTACAGTTACATCCGCAAACCGCAGAAAGAAAATTCACGCGGCCACATTTGTCAGCCGCATAGCTTATGCGGCTACAGTTGCCAACCGCATGGACGAAGCTTATGCGGCTACTGAAGTCAATCGCTTGCAGAAAACCCATGCGGCCACAATTGCTAACCGCATGCGGCCAGCCTGCACGGTCGTGACTCCTAGTCGCACCAGGATAACCCATCCGACAGCTAAAGACAGCCGCATGCAGACAGCCTGATGCAGACAGCCTGCACGGTACCCAATCCTAGCCGCATAGCGACTGTTCCACGCTTCTCTCAATCAGTCTTCGACCGTCTCTTATGCGGTCCTGACCCTGATGACTCTCTGGATGATAAGCCAGACTCTGTGATATTCAACTTGGACTCTTCCTATTACGTACCCGCGAGTGCTAAAAGGAAGAAGTCTAGGGCAGCACGGGCCCATAAAGCCCAGTCAGCTGCCCCAACCTCTGACTATCAGAGCGTCCCGCTAATTATTACGCGGGCCTCGGATGGGAAGTTGTACGGAATAACTCGAGTCCAGCCCCCGACAGCAGACGGACAGAGAGGTTCACAAAAGTCTCCCAAAATCCCGGGAGCAGATATGGTCGGTCCAGACCCATCTGACTTGCGTGAGGCCATCCTCCACAAACGCAAGGAAAGAAAAGATGCATCAGGATGAAAAGAGTCCTCCCACGGACGTCACTGCACCCAAACCATCGTCAACTGCTGCTACAATGGCACGACGATGCAAGAAGACCGGCAGTCTGTCTTGCAACGACTACAACAGCCATCTTCAGAAGACGAGGCACTACCCGTCGTCCCCTGCAACTCTGCTCGGAAAGTCCCCGCTGATGGAAGGGAGAAGAAGACGAATGTTTCCAGCCCGAAGACCTCAACCACTGCGACTAAAAGACTGTCGTCTAAACGGGTGCCCACCACCGGAGTTTTCCAAGGTACTCGCTCTAAGACAAAATCTGCTACAGTGGGAGGCTCGTCGTCCATAACGCAGGGGGTTGCTGGGGATGGGGGTAGTACCCCTCCGAGCCTCCACAACAATCCGATATTCCAAGAAGACGAGCCAGAGGAGACAACTCTCCCATCAGATACAGCCGAGGCCGGCATCCCCAAGGACGTCCACGACTCTCAAGATGAAGCAAGCTCTGAAGCCGGGGGTACTATTCCCTCCGAATCCGAACCAGAAGAGAATATTCCCACATATCCCGATGACTTCTCGATATATTGGTATGACTCGGAGGATACGTCCTCCACCGTCCCTTCCGTTTCTCATCATATAAGGACGTTGTTCATGACGGACAATAATCAAAGTGGTTCCAGTGATCGCCAGCGCATCGAAACTCTGGAGGCCATACTATAGGCCTTGGTCAAGTCTATAGATGATATCAAGGTGGCTCTTCCAACTCTGCAAGGAGGAACACCTGGCCAAACAAGCACGGGTCCCGCGGTCAATGCGGACTCGAACTCAGCGGCACCGAACCCGTGCAACAATCCTCCCGAAATAACGGCTCCCACCACTGCAGATGATGCCAGGGAAGCAAGAAGAGAGGTCCAGGAGCTCCGAGCCCTGTTTTACACCCGAAAAAACTCTCAAGACCTCAGAATATGGCAACCATACCCGGCTGCATGGAGGGATGTTCCCTTCCCACCAAGATATAAGCCGTTCAACATCAATCCCTATGATGGCAAGACCTCATCGAGTCGGTACATCACTTACTTCGAGGTCACCATAGACCATCTGTCCCATGACGATGCTATTCTCACCCGATTATTCGTCGGAGAATTGGAAGGAGTCGCTTTCGACTAGTATCGTAATCTGCCGGACAACTGCATCCACTCCTTCGCCAGCTTCAAGTGCCTGTTCTTGGAGAGATTCTACGAAGTAGGGCAGGACGTCACCATGTCCACCCTCATGGACGTCGTCCAAGGGGAGAAGGAGCTGACAAGAAATTATATCGAGCGGTTCCGCCAGACCGCCATGAAGCTACCCTCTGGAAACCCAGATTCCTCCTTGATCGAGATTTGCCAAAAAGACTCCTCCCGACAATCAGTCTCTGGATGGACGAAAGTCAATTCAAGGATTGGAAGACGTTCATCATCAGCGCCACAAGCGCCGAAGAACGACTGAAGAAGGCTCGCCAACTGGGATTGCACATGACGGAAGGAGAAAACAAGGGCAAGCGTCCCAACAACGATAATGGGGGTAGCCCCTCCAACAATCGGGATAGCAAAGGAAAGCAGGCTATGGTGGCCGATACAGCACAAAAACCCGAGCCAAAGCCAGCAGACAAACAATGGCCGCAAATTACTTACTCCTTCGAAGACGGTCACGTCAAGCCCATCTTAGACATGCTCATACAAGGGGACAGAATTCAGCTTTGTCCACCAAGACGGGAACGGCGGCCGACAGAGATGGAGAATCCAAAGTACTGCTATTATTATCGCTATGTCTATCATGCTACACACGACTGCTACCAGCTGAAACGGTACATCGAAAACCTCATCGATTCGATCGCTCTGGCCATCGATTTCGAAGAGGTAACCGTGGCAGCCAATATGGTGTCCGTACAATTCGACAGCTTCCCTCCGATAGAAACTCAAGACGGGGTGGTCCCCATCCCTCTGACGACAATAGAGATTACCAATCTTCCACCTCCCCGAGATCAGGCTGCTGGTCTAGTACCCCTCACCACATCAGGACCTGCCACACAATCTCGGCAGACATCGAGGAAGCTACAGCCGTTGTCATGCGGTCTGGAGCGCAATCCCAACCTGTGGTTGACAATCCAGCTAAAAATCATCAACCCACTACAACTGATGCTCCGGGACCGGCTCAGCCTTCGACGACCGACAAGCCTAGGCCGAGGGAGACTCACTTCGACAAATCCCTCCGAAAAGAGGCAGCCCAAGGGCTAGAGAGGCCCTACAACTTTGACATCTTAGCGCAATTGGCTAACACATCGGCCAAGTTGTCACTGTACGAACTCCTAAGGCTCTCCAAGGACGTTCGTATTGCATTGAGCAAAGCACTCCAAATTGCTGACGCGTACCTAGCTCAGGTCAACCTCACGGAAGAGAACCTGCCTGCAGATCTCCAAGACAACACTTGCACGGGAGTGATGCCCAACATTGTCTTCACTCCGCAGGATATGCTCATCAAAACCAACCTGCACGATCGCCCGCTATACTACACTGGATACATCGGCGACGTAAAGGTGGATCGGATGCACACTGATCCTGGCTCTTCCATAAGCATTATCCCGAAGGGTCTGCTACATCATCTCCGTATTCCAATGCATCGCCTGACACCTACAAGCACCGCCATCAGCGGTTTCAATTCGGGCAGGAGCTACCTTATTGGGAAGATTCGTCTGAAGTGACAAATTGGCGACCTCCAATCCGAAGTCGTCTGCTACGTCATAGATGCAAATACTTCTTACAACATCCTCTTGGGGCACCCATGGATACATGACTACATGATCGTGCCTTCCACGCTACACCAATGCTTCAAATATGTCGACAAATACGACTTCGTGAGGACAGAATTTGCTGATATCGATCCTTTCAAAGGGGTCGAATCCTACTACTCAGACTCCTGCCTATACGAAAAGTCAAAGAGGCACCTTGATGAAGGAAATGTACAAGCTCATACCGAGACAGCCACAGGATCAGAAGAACCTCTGACGATCCACCTCCAAGCTCGTAAATCGGGCAGGTCCGCACACCTTACTGCCACTCTGCGGAAGGACGCGATCAGCCTCTCGACGCAGGAGGAGCAGATGATAATTCGGCTGCCAAGGTCCGGCCAAGTGTCGAGACCCACAGCGGGGCCACTAACAATCAGACTGCCGAGAGTCGGTCAACCCTAAACGGAGAAGCTCAATCCCTCCGATAGGCCACTGACGATACACCTTCCCAAGAAGGGTCGTCACCCCGATGCAAGGTCTGACACCTCTAGCGAACCAGCCACTCCTCGCTCCACATCAAGTGCCAAACTGGGGATCGCTAGTCTGCCAACAACTCTACGCTCTGCTCCATCAGCTGAACCTCTGACAATCAAGCTGCCTAGGGCGTCCTCTCAGTCTTCATTTACACAGGGGGTAGCCAAAGAGGAACCGGAGCTAGCCAAGTATGTAGCTGCCCACACTGATGTTCCCTCCGCTGATGATGTAATCTCCCTAGAAAAGATACCTTACTTCATCAATAAAGGGTTATCTTTGAACTACACCGAGCTCAATAAGCTATGTACAATGTATACTATGGAAAATGGTATAGGCACTCACCTACACACGCAGGTGACAAATGTGTACACCGCAATCTAGCTTACTCCAGTAGAAGACGCTTACCGAATAATCGAGGGAGGGGACCATCCAATCATCTTCGACCGGAAGGACGACCCGTATTCCTTTACCATAGAGGAAGCCGACCTCGGGTCAGATGCCGGAAGATTACCTCTGTATCTTTATAGCCTCCAATCCAAATATCTCATGCAGAAACAGGGGTATGATCTGGAAATGACGCCAGGTTTGAACTACGGCACGGGGCGACGATTACCTTTGAAGCCGCCAGTCCCGGCGGGCAAACCACGGGACTACTATAGCAAAACTCGATGTGGGTTACGGTATGTAACGCCTACTACGACCCCTGAGAGCTCAGATGAAGAATGCGACTGGCAGTCACATTCAACCGGGTCACCAACTTCTAACTCGGATACCAGCATCGGAGACGTGTTCAGACAAGTCTTGTCAGTCAACATGGCATTCGCCGACGCTTACGAAGAAGAAGAAAACATCCTCGAGATCCTCGAGCTAGAGCCGTGGGCCCAGCAATTGGATGCACAATGGGAAAAACAGTTCGAACTGAGAGAACCTCCTACTGAAGATGAAGTCATACAGGTTGACCTCGGCAGTGAATCTTCTCCAAAACCAATTTTCGTCAGTAAAAGCCTAGCAGACGAAGAGCGGGAGTCACTGCTAGAACTTGTCAGAGAATACATTGATGTGTTCGCTTGGAGCTATGAAGACATGCCAGGGTTAAATCCCGACATTGCTCTTCACAAACTCAACATTCGGCCGGATGTGAAGCCAGTCAAGCAACAACAGCGACGCTTCCCGCCCAGGCATCATGGACGCGATCGAAACCGAAGTCAATAAACTGATAGCCAGCAGCTTCATTCGTGAGGAGCAACATCCCGATTGGGTCACCAATACAGTACCCGTCCTCAAGAAGAATGGGAAGATTCGAATCTGCATCGACTTCCGCAATCTGAACGAGGCGTGCCCCAAAGATGAATTCTCCCTTCCTATCACAGACAACATGATCGACAATACCTACGGCTTTGAACGTATGTCGTTCATGGATGACTTCTCGGGGTACAACCAAATCAAAATGTCTCCTGACGACGAAAAGTATACATCATTCCGAACACCAATTGGCACATACTGCTACACAGTCATGCCTTTCGGTTTGAAGAATGCCGGCGCCACCTATCAAAGAGCCATGAGCATCATCTTCAGAGACCACTTACGCAAGATAGTGGAGTGCTATGTTGACGATATAGCTGTTAAGAGTCGCTGCAAGGGAGACCACCTACAGGATCTAAGGACGGTATTCGACCTAATGCGAGCGCATAATTTGAAAATGAACCCTACAAAGTCCTTTCTGGGCGTATCCAGCGGGAAGTTCTTGGGATTCATCATCACGGAACAGGGTATCCATGTAGACCCTGAGAAAACGAAAGCAATCATGGAGATGGGTCCCCCGAGAAATCTCTGCGAACTCAGAGGCCTTCAAGGGAGGCTAGCTTACATTAGGAGGTTCATTTCCAACCTCTCCGGGCGATGTCAACCATTCAGCCATCTCATGAAGAAAGGCATCTCATTCGTATGGGATGAAGAATGCCAGCGCACCTTCGACAGCATCAAAGAATATTTATCGAACCCTCCAGTCCTGGTCGCCCCGGTTTCTGGAAAACCATTCCTGCTCTATGTACGAGCAATAGAACATTCCCTCGGGGCTGTGCTCGCACAAAACAACGACGCAGGACATGAGCAAGCCATATATTACCTCAGCCGAATGATGATTGGGCCAGAGCACCGATACACCGCTGTGGAGAAGGAATGCCTTGCCCTGGTGTTCGCCATTCAGAAAATGCGGCACTATGTCACCGGACAAACGATACATGTGATCTCACAAGTCAACCCTCTCAGGGTCCTCATGACTAAACCAGGGGCACTCAGCTCTCGTCTCGCTACATGGGCAATATTACTGTCCCTTTATCAAATGATCTTCGTCCCATAAAAGACAGTCAAAGGTCAAGCCCTAGCAGACTTTTTAGCAGCCCACACAGGCTCGGAGTCCTCCAGAATATATGAAGAGATCCCAGATGAGGTCGCTGACTCGAATGTAACCTCTCACGATGAAATATGGCGAATGTTCTTCGACGGTGCTTCGAGGACCGGACCTAAAGGCAATATAGTCGTCGGAGTCGGGGTAGTGCTGGTCTTCCCTTCCGGATTGGTGATTAACCACGCTTATTCCCTCACAGAGCCGTGCTCTAACAATGTGGCTGAGTACAACGCTCTGGTCATTAGCCTCCAACTTGCAAGAGAGCTGGGGGTAGAATACCTTGAAGCATACGGCGATTCCCAACTAATCGTCAATCAGATCCGGGGCTCGTACGAGGTCCGCCACGAAGACATGATCCTTTATCACCAAATAGCGATTGACATCATCTCATCATTCGAGGGGTTCTTCATCGAACATGTCCCCAGACTCCGAAATATCGAAGCTGATGCCCTAGCTGGTCTCGCCGCTTCCCTAGCATTTCCGAATTATGATCGCCAATCAGTGGATGTGATAGGCCATGAACTGGTCTGTTCCAAGAACAATGTGCAATTCGTGGTGAGTTATTACGCCCAGACGATCGATGATGCCCCAGATTGGAGAAAACCATTTATCGACTTCGTTGTCTACAACATCCTACCCGAGAACCCAAAGGAAGCCACTTCCATCAGACGGCGTTCTCTCAGATTCTTCTATGATACAGAGACGAAAATGCTGTATCGCCGCTCCTACGACGTATTACTGCTTCGGTGTCTGTCAAACGTGGAAGCCAAAGAAGCCGTACGAAAAGCTCAAGACGGTGTCTGCGGGGCCCACCAGTCCGATCCTAAATTGTAAGACCGTCTTCGATGAATGGGCTACTATTGGCCCACGATGGTGGTAGATGCGATAGGACTATGCTAGAAAATACAAAGCCTGCCAAGTCCACGCGGACTTCATTCACCAACCATCCGACAGTGGCGTCCTGGCCATTCGAAGCATGGGGAATGGATATCATTGGTCCAATCACCCCACCTTCCTCTCGAGGACATCGCTTCATACTTGCGATCACTGATTACTTCTCCAAATGGGCGGAAGCTGTCCTACTCGCAGAAGTCAAGACTTCAAACGTGATCAACTTCCTTAAGCATCACGTCATCTACCGCTTTGGACTGCCCCGAAGGATCATCCATGATAATGGTCCGCAGTTTGCAAGCCACGCTTTTCTATCTGTTTTGCGATAAGCACCGTATTCAGAATGTTGCTTCGACACCGTACTACCCGGCAGCGAACGGGTTGGCATAGGCATTCAAGAAAATAATCATCAAACTCCTCAAGAAGTTTGTCTCCTCCAACAAACACGACTGGAACGAGAAGCTCGGCGAATGTTTATGGGCGTACCGTACTACAGTCCGAACAGCTACCGGAAATACACCATTCTCTCTAGTTACGAGAGTGAGGCAGTTCTCCCATTAGAGACTCAAATACCCTCACTCCGCGTCGCCCTCACTTATCAATTGACGACGGATGACAACTACCGAAGTCGACTACAAGAGTTGGAGGCCTTAGATGAAAAGCGCCTCCTAGCTCAGCAAAGGATCGAGCTATACCAAGCACGCATCTCAGGATCCTTCAACAAGAAGGTCAAAATCAGAACATTCCAAGTGGGCGATCTTGTTCTGGCAGTCCGGAGGCCAATGGTCATGACTCACAAGACCGCCGGCAAGTTTCAGCCAAAATGGGAAGGTCCATTTGTCATCGAGGCCGTGTTCTCCAACGGTGCTTACCGCCTCGCTATGAAAAATGGAGACTTGCTCATGTTGCTCGTCAACGGCAAGTTCCTGAAGAAATATTATGTTTAAACAACATTCTCTCCAGATTATCGAGTCACGTACCTGCTGGTACCTCTGAACTCACCATCACAACATTCCAGATTTTTGAGACATGTACCCGCTGGTACCACTGAACTTATCCGCATAGTTTTGTAGATTATTGAGTCATGTACCCGTTGGTACCACTGAACTCACCCTCATAGTTTCCAGATTATTAAGTCATGTACCCGCTGGTACCACTGAACTCACCCTCATAGTTTTCCAGATTTTCGAGTCATGTACCCGCTGGTACCGCTGAATTCACGCTTACCATTCTCCAGATTCTCGAGTCATGTACCAGCTGGTACCTCTGAACTCACATCTCGGTCACTCTTTCATGTAGCAAGTCATGTATGATCATACCTCTAAACTTTCTTCTTGAAGGAGATTCTTCCTCATGATCTAATACCCGCACTCCCAGTGCACAAAAAAGGGTAACGGATCCACAAATTTCTAAAACGACCATTGTCGATGATTACCTCTGAGTCGTTCCACTTTCGCCAAAAATAAATCACCCCCTCTACATAGAATTTCCATGTCCTCATTACCTCTGAGTTATTCTATGTACCCTCCCGTCAAAGAAACCCTCATGCTCACCATGTCCTCAGTACCTCTTAGTCAGTATGATTGGTTCCTTTCTTTTAAACTTGTTGTCCGTATCCAAAACTAGGGTACGTTAGGGACAATGGGTCCACACAAAATGTCCCAATAAGAGGATTATTACAAAGCAAAAGAGTGAAGCAAATATATATTCCATTCATTCAGAAATCGGTTACATCCACACGATTGCAAGCAAGTCAAAAGAGTTCTTCATGAAGACAAGAAGAAAGGCAAAACAAAACAAAGACTACAGACAGACATCCACGAGAAGCCCCTACATCCTAGCTACAGGAGCGCATATACCATTCCCTCAACCATCTCACATATGAAGGATGCAAGTGAAGAGCATCCTCGTCCAGAATAGGAGAAACAGAGTTCCCAACGCTGCCACCCTCAGCAGTCTCGATATTTGGAGAGCTGCCGTCCCCCTCAGGCGCAGGTTCTTTTTTTTCACTTCCTCCTTAACAGAGGGAGACCCCTGGCTGATGACAGGAGGCTGCGGCTCCTCTGACACCGCAGTCTCAGCATTCGGTGGAGATACTACGAGAACCAAAGACGAAGAAAATGAAAACAGTCAGAAATGATCATACGGCTCGTTTTAGACAAGTCTCATGCGGTTCAGACATGGGGTATATCCTCATGCGGCTCAGTCATGGGACGTATATGTGGACCATGTAGTTTGAGAAATTCATGTCAAAGTCTTGTACATGAAGCATGTAGTAAATCAGGCTCTGTTAGGGTTTCAAATCGACTACCTAATCCTTACCTTCGATGGCAATATGAACGTCAAGACGAACGGGGGGCACGACAGTCGAGGGCGAAGCCGATTTCTTACTCCTCGTCATAGCCTTCTTCATAGCCTTAGAAGCCCTGGGTGCCATTGTTGTCTGATAATCAGAGGAAAAAAACACGACAAGAATCTGAGTCAAAAAGAGTCTAAGAGAGAAGACCGTCCAAATGCCCTTCTATTTATAGACAGAGAACTATGGACCGACGCCTCGTAAAAACGCGATCGACTCTTTGGCTATCGAGCCAAACCAGCCATTTAAAGACTGAGCTCTTGGGATCTTGTCCCAAAAAGATCTACACGCATGGCATAATGATGTGGTAAAGAGCATATGCGGTTCAAATGGCCATACGGCTGAAAGCAACTATGCGGCTCGAAAGTCCCCTACAGCCAAGATCTCTATGCGGTCGGGGTTTCATATACGGCCAAAAAGGAAATACAGCCATGCTTCTTATTCAAAGTATTTCAATTTTGTAAATTGAAAACTTTGTAGGGGGTCTTGTAGAAGCATGGAAAATATAAAGAAAATGACCCATGCGGCCAGGGAACCCCATGCGGCTCAGACAGTCTATGCGGCCAGGGAACCCCATGCGGCTCAGACAGTCTATGCGGCATAGAAGGACTATGCGGCTCAGAAACTATGCGATCTGAAATATTTCATGCGGCTCAGAAGACACGTGGCATAACAGCACTCCTCTTCGACCCATGTTGCATTAATTACTGTGACGGCTGACAGTTCTGGAAAAGTGACAGCTCTGACACAAGAGAGGCAATTATGACTCTGTTATAATGACAGACCCCTAGGAAAGAGAAAGAGATCTCTGACACAATTCCCTGAGAGCCATAAAAATGCCACGTGGCCTTGCCACGTGGGCGTTCGTTTGTGGCTCGAACAAAGACTTCTCGTGCATTTCAGAATAAAGCCGTCCTACGCGGCTCAGGCCGAGACAGCCTCATACGGCTCAAGCAGAGGCCTTCCCATGCGGCTCAAGCGGACCATTTCCATGCGGCTCAGGCGATGTATCCCTATGCTGCTCGCAATGATCACCACCATGCGGTCCAAAGGTTCGAGGGAGGCAGCCCTGACACGTGGCCCAAAACCATATGCTGCTCAAAAGCATATGCGGCTCAATCTTCATGCGGTTCAGATCCCCCTAGTGGTTCCTAGGATACGTGTCCTAAGCCGATCAATTTCTCAGATCTATTGCAGTCAAAGATCGGGTCAAATTCCCATAATCTGGGACACGTGGCAGAAGATAAATCAAATTTATTTGCAGACATCAGAAGATCATTATAAGGAAGATTTATTCCAATCAGCATTAATTGCTGATGAGATTTGGTGTAATCTATACTCAATGGTCCGGATTCATCACAATCAAAATAAATGGCCTAGATTGACCAATCCACAGGCCGCCGCCATCTCCAAGAGGCAATCATTGTAAACCCTAATGATGCTCCCACTATTATAAATAGCAAGGTGCCATTTCCTTGTAATAGAGACTGACGGAGAGAGATACGCACATACAGAGAGACGCTCTTCCCAATAATCAGAGAGAAAAATCCACAGAGATCAATCCAGAAGAGAAGCCAGAAGAGCAATACGAGGAGCAAGAAGCACATTTCTTCTAATGCTAAGCAATTTTCTGGAGCTAAGGCTGCATACCGATCGTCCAAGGAGTAAGGCAGAGCTGCCGTCGCTTTCCCGAGCCTCTATCGTCATCCTCCAGAATCTAAAATAAATAATTGTACTTAGATTGTTGTACCTAGGTTTTCGTCCCTAGACTTTCTTTGTACAAGCGAGTTTGTAACGTGAAGTAAAAGTCCGGTCCTCCGATAATTGTTCTGTTCTTTTATATTTCATGGCAAACAGTAACCGCATAGGCTTTCTCCATGCGGCTAGAACCCTTATGCGGCTCAGATCGCATAGAGTTCCTCTTTGCCCCTGCAAGTCCAGCATCATAATATTTTCTTCTGCCGGACTTGGGGACAACAGAGTCGTCTATGATCTGAAGTGGGGTCGCAGAAGAGTCTTTCCCACCGTCTTGAGCAACAGAGGGTATCTCTGCAAGAGCTTCAGTAGGAACGAAGGATCGGGGTCTCCACTCCTTGCGGGCCTTCTTTGTGCGGGTTCGCTTCTGGACCGGGCCAGCGCTCTTGTCGGAGAGCATTTTTTCGAACGCCTGTTGGTCGAACCGGGCGACCATCTTCTGTTGCGTGGAGCCAAGCTTGGCTGCATCCGATTGCGTCACCAACTCCTCAGCCGTAGAGAAGTTTATCCCCAGCAGAGTCACCATCGTGTTTGCCATGAAATATAAAAGAACAGAACAATTATCGGAGGACCGAACTTTTACTTCACGTTACAAACTCGCTTGTACAAAGAAAGCCTAGGGACGAAAACCTAAGTACAGCAATCTAAGTATAATTGTTTATTTTAGATTCTGGAGGGTGACGATAGAGGCTCGGGAATGCGACGGCAGCTATGTCTTACTCTTTGGACGATCGGTATGCAGCCTTGGCTCCAGAAGATTGCTTGGCGTTGGAAGAAATGCCCTTCTTGCTCTCCTCGTATTGCTCTTCTGGCTTCTCTCTCTCTGGATTAATCTCTATGAATTTTTCTCTCTGATTATTAGGGGAGTGTCTCTCTGTATGTGCGTATCTCTCTCTGTCTGTATGTATTACAAGGGAATGGCACCTTGCTATTTATAATAGTGGGAGCATCATTAGGGTTTACAATGATTGCCTCTAGGAGATGGCGGTGGCCTGTGGAGTGGTCAATCTAGGCCATTCATTTTTATTGTGACGAATTCGGACCATTGAGGGTAGATTACACTAAATCTCATCAGCCATTAATGCTGATTGGAATAAATCTTCCTCATAATGATCTTCTGATGTCTGTGAATAAATTTGATTTATTCTCCTGCCACGTGTCCAAGATTATGGGAATTTGACCCGATCTTTGACTGTAAGAAATCTGAGAAATTGATCGGCTTCGGACATGTGTCCTAGGAACCACTGGGGGAATCTGAACCGCATGAAGATTGAGCCGCATAAGATTTGGGCCGTATAATTTGGGCCGTATATGGTTTTGGGCCACGTGTCAGGGCTGCCTGGGTAGTGGCCCTCCCTCGAACCTTTAGACCGCATGGAGGTGATCATTGCGAACCGCATAGGAAACAGCCGCATGGAAATGGTACGCTTGAGCCGTATGGAAAGGCCTCCGTTTTGAGCTGCATGAGACTGTTTCGGCCTGAGCCGCATAGGACGGCTTCATTCTGAACCGCATGAGAAGTCTTTGCTCGAGCCACATGAGGCTGTCTCGGCCTGAGCCGCATAGGACGGCTTTATTCTAAACCGCATGAGAAGTCTTTGTTCGAGCCGCATACGAACGCCCACGTGGCGAGGCCACGTGGCATTTTTATGGCTCTCGGGGATTGTGTCAGAGATCTCTTTCTCTTCCCTAGAGGTCTATCATTATGACAGAGTCATAATTATCTTTTCATGTCAGGGCTGTCACTTTTTAGAGTTGTCAGCCGTCAGAGTGATTAATGCGTATGGGGCGGAGGGGAGCACTGTTACGCCACGTGTCTTCTGAGCCGCATGGGATGTCTTGGGCCGCATAGTCCCTTATGCCGCATGACTCTCTGAGCCGCATGGGCTTTCTGAGCCGCATGGGGTTCCTTGGCCGCATGGATCATTTTCTTTAATATTTTCCATGCTTCTACATTTCGGATGATTTTTGTGCTTATCGGGAGCGAAGGGAGGATACAGTACCCCTGGATTCCTGTAGCTCCCCTTCCCAGGAATTTTGAAATATTTTAGTATTATTTATTTTATTTAAATGGTAATTTTTAGATTTTTATAAATAATTAATTAGTTAATTATTACGGTAGATGATTTTAGTCATGATTAGGAATTAGGGTACAAGGCGACTAGAAATTATGGCACGGATAGTGCAGTGGCGTGCTTTGACTAGTGTATTAGCCCTGGTAGGGAAGGCCGAGCCGTAGTGATGTCCTAATTAGGAAAACCAGGCTAAGTTGTGACATGACCATTAAAAATAGTTTAATTATTCTATATTAATATTATTTGACGTTTAAGAGACCCAGTTGTACCAAACCAGCCCGGACTGGACCCAAAATAAGCCCAAGTCCATGTAGTCATGCGAGACGTTCAATGACATTCGTGTTGATGTATTTTGGTATGATGGTGTCGTATTCCGTTTTAATGATCTAATGAATATTTTCTAAGTATTTTTAATTAAATATTATAAATATCATTATTAGTTGATACTCAATGATATTTGTATAAAATAGGTCTTATATATTTTTGGGATTAATAGACTGTGCATGATGGTATATACACCATTATTGGTTTATTAAATTTCATTATTATTATTATTATATTATTATTATTATTTTTGAGGTTATTATTATATAATTATCGGGTTAATTAGTTGTACCCCCCTATGGTTTGTACGTATTTTGGTAACTGTCCCTGTTGTTTTAAAAAAAAAATACCCCCCTGGTTTATAAAGTTAATTAGTTATACCCCCTGGTGCATAGAAGAAAATGAGTGAAAAATTAAGCAGCCAGGGGGTGTTCTTTATTTTTGAAACAACGGGGACAGTTACCAAAATACGTACAAACCATAGGTGGGTACAACTAGTTAACCCAATATTTATCATTATTCTTGGTTATATTATTTTTGTCAAATAAAGGTTATAATATATATATTCTTATTTATATAAATGTGTCCTACACTAGAAAAAGGGTATTTAGGAATTTAGGATTTTATTGGAATATTTGTATGCATATATGTATATATAAATATATATAGTTGTACATGTGTATGTATATATAAATGTATATATAGGTGTATATGTGAATATATATATATAATATATAGGTGTACATGTGAATATATATATAAATATATAGGTGTACATGTGTAAATATACAAATATATAAATAGGTGTATACGTGCATGTATATACAAATATATATATATATATAGGTTTACACACACACACGTATATATATTTACATATATATATTATATATATATATATATATATTTTATATATATATATATATATATATAATATGTATATATATATATATATTAATGAAAGCTAACTTTTATTGAAAATATAGGCACAAAATGCCGAAGCCTATACAAGTAAGCGCGCTAGGGCGACCAAGAAACAGAAAACAAAAGGCGCGGAACGCACACGCTAACAAAAGGGGGGGAAGAAGCGGCCTAGGCCAGGGTCTCCCAGAACAAGTTGGAGACGTGAGAGCAACGCCTCCTCACTTTGAATCATTGTCTGATGACTTATCTGTACAGCTGAGGAGGGGGGAGTTGGCGCCCTTCATAACGGAATTTGTTCCTGTTCTTCCAAAGTACCCAAATGCCAGCGGCTGCTACGATCTGATGCCCATGGGAACGGGACCATGATGCCAAGAGATCGTAGAAGCCCCCGGTCGGTTGACCCATACTAAGCCTATGGTGAAGCTTGGACCAAGTGCCTGCGGCCAGCTCCCCCGAAAGAAGGACGTGCTCAGCGGATTCCAAGTTGTGCTCCTCGCAGCAGTGGCATCTGGAGGCGAGGCAGAATCCCAATGTTCTGATGATGTCGTCGGTCGGAATCTTGCGGCGAAGAGCGTGCCAGATGAGGATGGACCATTTGATGGGGATATAAGCCTGCCAAAAATTAGCATAGACCAAGTTCTGTACCCCGCTGCCTCTGGCTATACGTCTGGCGGAAGCCAAACTGAATGTCCCACTAGGGTTAGGGGACCATCTCCAAGAGTCGGGCGTGTCAAAATCCGTATATTCGCAGCGAGAAGACTGGTGGCCGCCGGATGACCAAGCCAACCTCTGACCTTCCTCCAATTCCAGTCGGAACTGCCTTCCATAGACCTCTAATGGTGTACCCCTGAGGAGTGAGAATATTGGGCTGAATGATCTCTGCTCCTAACCACCGTTCCGGACAGGCCTGGGAGCTGTCGTCCCCTAATTGGAGACAGATCAGAGGTTCAGTGGTGGTGCGTCCCCGAGTAATACGGCGCCAAGATGGCGAGGATCTGTTGTTAGTGTTAGCCTCCGACAGATGGCAGAATCTAATGTATCTGGCTCTCATGAACTTCGTCCATAAGGAATTCTCGGTGCGTAACTTCCACCATAGCTTAGAGGAGCATGCATCCACGATATGGGCGAGTCTGCAGAAGCTAAGACCACCTTCTCCAGTGGGTTTAGCCATCGTGTCCCAACCGGCCCAGTGATGTTTGTCTTTGCCGTCGTTCTGACCCCAGAAGAACTTGGCAAAGAGAGATTCTAGAGAGTGAAGCACCTTCATAGGGGGGCAGACTGCTAGAATGTACATCGGGATGGACGATAAAATGTATTTAATGAGGATCGTTTTGCCGCCTGGGGATAAGGTAGCGTTGTGCCATCCAGTGATGAGTTTGCAGATTTTGTCAGCCAGTTGGTCGTATATGCCGGAGTTGGCCCTGCCGTACACCAGCAACCTAGGTAAATGAAGGGGGGTAGGCCGTTCTGAAAGAGGTCTTGCTGGCGAGCATGGTGGAGTGTGTTCTGTCTGCTTTGTGATGCGTGTAGATGACGCTCTTATTATTGTTGACACGCTGACCCGAGCAGTTGGTGTATCTGGCGATCGTGCTCAAGACAACCTCTATCGAACTGCTGTCTCCTGAGGAGAAGATGAGGATATCGTCCGTGTAAGCCAGGTGAGTGATAAGAGGGCATCCGATGGTGGTGTGGAAGTGGTTGAAATCGGCCATATCGGGCATACTGTTAAGGCTTCTGCTGAGAGCTTCGGCCATGATAATAAAAATAGTGGAAGAGAGCGGGTCCCCCTCTCTAATCCCGTGAGTAGAACGAAAGAAACCCGCCTCCTGGCCGTTGATCACGGTGGAGAACCACGCGTTGTTGATAGATCTGAAGACTATGTCTATCCAAGTTTCCGAGAAGCCAAAGGCCCTGAACACCCAGATCATGAATTGCCAGTCCAGGCGGTCGTATGCTTTTTCCATGTCAAGTTTGATGGCAACGTTCCCCCCTCGACGAGAACTTCATGCACGTGATCATCTCTTGCGCAAGAAGGATGTTGTCAGTAATATTGTGGCCTTTAACAAACCCACTTTGCTCTTCAGAAATGATCTTGGGGAGAAGATCGGACATTCGGTTGGTGATAATCTTGGATATGATCTTGTTGGTGAATGTACAGAGGCTGATCGGACGAAAGTCTTTAAAGGTTTTCGAATTGTCTTTTTTGGGGATAAGGATGATGTTGGTGCAGGAGATTGAATTAGGATATTGGCCCCTTGGAGAAAGGCGATAGTGACTTCGACTAAGTCATTTTTAATGATGTCCTAGCAAGCTCTGAAGAAAACACACGTTGAACCCGTCAAGCCCCGGGGAACCGTGCTCGTTAATGGACCAGACCGCAGCTTTGACCTCCTCCTCATAAATGGTGGCAAGCAAAGTCTCGTTGTCATGATCGGTAATGAGGGATGGGATGACCGACAATAGCGTTTCGTCTCTAGCGACCCGCTCCTTGGAGAATAAACTGGAGAAGAAGTTCACGGCTGCGACCTGGATCCCGGCCTGGTCGTCGATAAGGTTGCCATTGTCATCGAGAATCCGGTGTAATTTTATTGATGCAAGCATGGAAGAACTTAGAATTGCGGTCTCCATCAGTGTCCCAGGTCAATCTAGCTTTTTGCTTCCAGAATTCATTCTCCACTCTCAGCCTAGATTTAAGAAGAGCTCTAGCTAGGTTTAGGGATGAGCGGGTCTCCGGGGAGTTTAAAATGGCAAAATTGGACTCCGTGTGAGTGACGTCGTCCTCCGCCTCGTGAATGGCCTGGAAGATGTCGCCGTAAGCCTCTTTGCTCCAAGAAGATAGGGCCTTACGAGTGGCTTTGAGCTTAGACGCCATCCGGGTCATGGGGTCAATGTCCGAGACTGAATGCCATGCCGAAGCGACGATGTTTTGAAATTGAGGATGATGCCGCCAAAAGTTGAGGAAGTGAAAAGCTTTCTTGTTGCCGGTGTGATTGCTTCTGATTTGGACAAGAAGAGGAATGATCCGATTCGGTGGAGTTGAGATGGGAGAGATTGGTGATAAGGCCCATGTCGGACCATCCGTCATTGATCAACGCCCGATCAAGTAAGTACTGCCGCCTGTGGCATTCTTGCATGTTGTACCAGGTGAAAGTGCTGCCGAGGAAGGGGATTGGGGTGAGGTTCCCGTGAAAGGTAAAGTTGTTGAAATCATCCATAGCTGGCTTGGGGGGCGGCCACCTGACTTCTCCTCGATACAAGCTACCGTATTGAAATCGCCGATGTAAAGCCACGGCAGTCCTTGTGGTTGAATCCTCAAGAGGTCTGTCCAGAGCTGTCTGCGTACAGGGATATCGCAACTGCCATGAACGGCGGAGATGACGAAACGGGACTTGGGAGCCGGTTGTTCAACCCAGCAAGTGAGAGCCTGGGGAGAGTCTTGGATGGTGCCAAATTGGAAGTCTTGAGCGAGAAAAATCCAGGTATCGTTGCCTCCCGCGATGGCGTGGGGGAAGCCTAACTTGAGTTGAGTGGCTTTAAGTCTTTTTTGAGGGATTTTAGGTTCGATGATGATTAAGAGGTCAATAAGGTGAGTCTTCTTGAGGCTGAGAATTCTGTTCATCGTCAATTTGTTCCCGAGCCCTCTGACATTCCAGGAGATGATGTTAAGCATCAGAAGGAGAAAAGGGGTGGTATTGGTTGTGCTTCGAGGCAGACCTGGTAGTCCTAGCCGTCATCTGCTTTTGTTTGTTTTTATTCTTCATGGATGCATTTTTTTGGGTTAGGGCGCTAATGGTTTTGTTGCTTCCTGACTCATTGATAGGTCGGTCTTGATTGCTGCTTCCTCCTGCGACCGCGATGGTGAGTGAGTCGCTCTCCTGATCTTCCAGGGCACAAAAAGGGTTGGCACGATCCAGAAATCCAGCTTCCTTGGCCTGCCAGAATCTGCCGGTTAAGATGTGGGTGTGAGAGGTCTGAGCGACCTTAGTGGGAGAGGAAGCTTCTGGGTTTGCCCGATTACCCTCGACCTGCTCTAAGCTGCTAGCCGACGCGGCCTTTGCGGCCTGTCCCGGTTGTTGTGAACAGTTATCGGGAGGTAGGGTAGAGGGGGAGGCCTCGTAGGAGGGAGTATGGTGATCTCAGGTTGAGTTTGGGTGATTATAGTGTTATCGGCGTTTGGGTGTCCGCTGATCTTGGGGGACTCTTGTTGGCCGGTGGTGATGGGGGGAGGATGCAAAGTGCTCTGTGTGCTTCATCGGAAGGGGAGGTCTGAGAGGAGTTCAAACGAATTGTGGAGTGCGAGGGTGGAGGAATGAAGGGGATGATAGCACGACTGGTTGAGGCTGACGTCTGGGGGTGAGGGATAGTCTGACCATCGGTCTGGTGGAGGGGGTCGGGATTCGGTTTATGGATGCTAGCGGCGGGGTATTTTTGAGCAGTGGGCGCACGTGAGGTGCGCAGGATTTTCTTCTTAAGTTCGGAGTGAGCGCGGAAGCAGTGCTGCATATGATGGCCACTCATCTGATAGTGTTTACAAAAGATAATGTTGTTGTCGTAAATCAGTTCCTGACTATGGGATGTGTCTCCGAGCTCTATCTCTATGAGTTTGGGTGGTTCATTAGCAAGGTCTAGCTCCACACATATCTTCGCATAGTTGCACTTGGAGAGGTTGCGGGTTTCATCCGCAATGGCAACCAGGGTCCCGAAGGAGCTGGCGATTCGTTTGAGGGCGGCTGCGGAAAAGCAGACCAGGGGGAGGTTGGGGAGGGTGATCCAGGTAGAGATAATAGTTGAGTCAAATTTTGGGTTGAATTCGGGAGATCATTTGACCACTTTAGCGATCTGAGTGCCCATTCTGACAGTGTCCTTATCCCGGGCAATCGCGAAGTCCGAGTCGAAGAGAGGTAGAGGAGCATATGTTTGGGGTCGAGTGGAGCTACCCGAAAGTGTAATGCCTGTGTTCGTATTACGTATTTTGGGATACGTATACGTATTTTATTCTGTATTGCATGATTCCTCGTTTAGCTTCGGCTTGGTTTAACTCTCGGTTTGGGTTGGCTTGGTTCAGCCGGCCCAATGCTTGGTTCATCATGGGCCAAGGGTGGAGCACCTTAGCCTATGCTTCTCCTTCATTTCCACCACAACCCCCCTCTTTATTATCCCCACCAACCTTCTCTCTCCTCCATAATTCTCATTTACTTCTCCTTCCCCCACCATTACTCTTCTCCACCAACCAAGAACACCATAGGCAAGTACAACTTGCTTCCACAAGAGAACTCCTTTTGATGGTTTCATTAGTTCTCCTCATGATTCTAAACCACATTAGAACTTGTCATTTTCCATTTTGAGGCTTTAATTCTTGTAGATCTAGAAATTAGTTATTTTCAGATTTTGGTGGTTTTGATCTATCAAACTTCCTTGTTTTCAAGTTTTGATGGTTCCATGTTGTAGAGAATTTCATTCTACCCAATTTTGACCTTTGGAAAGCTGGATTCGGACTTATTTTGACCAAGATATGGACAATTGAAGCTTAGATCCAACTTTAGAGTTCTTATTGTTCTTGCCAATTGGAGAAGACAGTGAACAGTGAGCTAGCTTTTTAGCTTACGCCACTGAACTGCACGTGCTCTTTAGCGAGCGTACGCTAACTTGAGTACGCTGCTCTTTAGCGAGCGTACGCTAGCCTTGATACGCTGCCTGTTGGCAGCGTGTCTTTCGCGTACGCTAGCGTGAGCGTGCCCTAGACCCTTTCGTACGCTAGCTCAAGCGTACGCAGTCTTGAGCGTACGCTAGCTTGAGCGTACGCTGACCTGTAGCTTGAGCGTGCCCTGGTGTACGCTGACCCTTGCGTACGCTTCCCATTGGAAGTGTATGGACCCTTTGGTACGCTAGCTCGAGCGTACGCAGACCTGATGCGTACGCTAGCTTGAGCGTACGCGTGCCTTGGTACGCTGGCTTAAGCGAGCAAGGCGTACGCTGGCCTCAAGCGTACGCATGACTCGAGCGTACGCTGGCCTGAGCGTAGCTTGCACTGAGCGTATGGCCTTTGGCTGACTTGGCCTTATGTCCGCGTGTCAGATTTGGTTTTATTTTCCTTAGGCTTGGCTCTTCTATAGCCCTGTATATTGATATTTTATTAGATATTTTACGCCCATTTTATATCCTTACGCCTTTTGTCATGAATTTGATAATCACGAATTTATGTAAATGTTTGGAATTGATAACTGAGCCTGACACGATAGTGACCCGAAGTGGTGCACTCCTGACATGAGTAACCTGACATGACCTGATAGTGGCCCATCGTGGCGCACTCCTGACAAGTACACTTGGCATGATAACCTGACATGATTATCTCGAATAGCTGTTACGACGGCTACCTGATATGACATGACCTTTATAATAACCTGGACACCGTGGGCGATTGTGCTTGTATAAATAAACCAGTCCTGTCTTGCATCATGTCTAGGGTGGGACTTCTGAGTACCACGGTCAGGAGTACCTACTAAAATGGACTAAGGCTAATAACTAGATTAATATATTAGTCATGACGAGATTTCCCAGCTACAGGCAATCCCGTTACCTGGGCACGCCTTGGGATCTGTAGCCTGCCGTCGAGTAGGGCACATTTCCAGCACACTGTTATGTGTTGCACCCTTCAAGCTACCTAAGGGTACATTCATTTTTGGACGATGTACCCCCAGAATTCAACTCTAATCTTTTAACCCGGGTAACCTGGATGGTCTGCAGGGCTTGTGGCTGTGAAATAATCTCACTGCATCTTGTTAGTAATTAGGCTGTGATAACCCTAGTTAGTTAAAGTATCAAGCCATAATTCTTGCTTGGCCGTAAAGTGATTGGACGGAGTCTAACCAGTCTAGTCTTGCCCTGATCCTGTTCCAGATTATTGAATGACCAGAATGCTTGTATTTATTTTTTCGATAAATGGTGAGAATTCCAAGTTCTGTTCAGACGAAGGGTTACAACCCCGGTCCTTGTTTGGTTTACGGGTTGTAACCTGGTTATCTGAATAGTTCCGTGGTTATCTCGTCGTATATCATCCTGGTGTATTTTCTTTATTTCCAGTTCTTACTTTTATTTATATCTTGTGCTGATTGCTGGTTTTAGTTCTTAAGTGAAGCCTCCTTTGTGGCACTTGCTCTTTCTGGGGTCTGATCCAGCTGGTTTTGTATGGCCAGATTTCGGAGCAGCTCCAGAGGATCTACCGACCTTCCAGCCAGATGGTGAACACTAGACGAAACCCTGGCAACGAGTGGATTATTTTTGGCTCTCCCACTCTATTGTTAAAATATACTTTTGAGGCGTTTAGCCGATGAGCACCTGTTTAGCTCGATTGCACTTACTTACTGGCTGCCTACGGGCTGTAACATGATTAACAGATCCTAGGGTTGATCATGTATGACTAAACTCTTGCTAGTCCTAACATTTTGTTACGACTAGCTTCATGATCAGCTGAATATGTAATATTTGGGATGCCTTATTATTGTATATTTAATGATCATACATCTTGTAACATTTACATACTTGCTTGTGATTGAGACACTAGGCTTGTTCATGACCTTAAGAGACTGTTGGCTTGTAGATAAACCCTCATGTATCTAGACAGCCGTGACCGTATAGGATGGGTGCACCATCGGAGTGAGACGGGAATTCAATATCCGGAAGAAGAATCTCGACCGCCGACGAAGGAGGACGCAGCCTCCAATCCGGTCTAAGAGCCTCGGCGTATGAGGCGCCGGCCGTAGAATCGGGGAGGGGGAGAAGAGAGGGGCGGTGAAGGTGGCTGCAGGGGGGTGCCAAAACGGGGGAGCTCTCCGGGTTGAAATCGAGCAGGGGATGGTGCCAGACTGCGCTAGCAAGAAGGGGCCCCGGGTAGCGCGAACCCCGAAAGCGCCGAAGGTCTGGGGGAAGGAACCCCGGTGTGCGCCAAGGGGCTGGAAGAGGAAGCGCCAGGGATCGCTAGTGGGCGGGGGGGGTACCAGACTGCGCTAACATGAGGGGGGCCCCGGGTTGTGCGAACCCCGATGGCGCCGAAGGTCTGGTTGGAGGAACCCCGGGTTGCGCCAAGAGGCTGGGAGAGGAAGCGCCAGGAATCGCTAGTGGGCGGGGGGGAGACCCCGGATGGCGCTAAGAGACAAGGGGGAGAAAGCCCTGATGGCGCCAAGGGGAGTGAGGAGGTCTCCTCGGGTAGCGCCAGACTGACGCGAGGGGTGGCGCTCAGACTGCGCACGAGGGGGACCCCGGCCTAATGAGCGCAGGGAAGGATACCCGCTCTCAGAGAGAGGGCAGCTCTCTCGCCTGGAACGTGCACAGTAGAACTACTAATGGGAGGCACGTGGCCATCCATTAGACTGCGCACAGGAGGAAGTTGAACACGGTGCGCGTGGCCCACCTCAAGACTGCGCACAGAGGGGGGACTAAAAGGAGTCACGTGGCCTTCCTCTAAATTGTGCCAAACAACGGTCCCATCAGAGTGCTGGACCGTGCGTACTGGAGGTACATAGTCTGCCACAGGTCCCGAGGGGGGACAGAAGACAGCCGGGACCATATGCCTTCCCTGCGTCCAAGGGAGCCACCTGCTCCCCAGCTCCCGAGGGCGGGAAAAAGTTTGAAAACTTAGTCGACCCCTGGTCCCGAGGGGGAAGCTGGTTCACCGGGCAGAGATCGCTGGACCCGCAGCCTGCGTGGGCGACGGAGCAGCTGCCGCGGCGGAGGAGAGGAAGGGCAGCAGGGGAGGCGGTCGTGGCCGCACGGCTTTGCTCCATCAGCGAAGCTGCTTGACGGTCCACCAAGGGCGCTGAACCGGCGGGGGAGGCGGGGCGGGGAGGTCAGGCGACGGAGCGAAGCCGGGCCGAGGGAGGGGAGGTCGGGGGCTGGGCCGAGCGCGCCTAGGCGGACGCCGACGAACGCGTGGCGATGCTGAGATCTGACAGCCCTGGGCTGCCGCAACGGCTACCAGCCAGCTCGGCGGAAGCGGCGGCGGGGGAAGAGGCATGAGGGGGAGGGGAGGAGCAGGAGACGGCTAGAAATGCCGGGGAGGACACCATGCTGACGGAGAGGGGAGAAGGGGGAGCTCGGGAAGATCATGGCTTCAGATGTATATATATATATATATATATATATATATATATATATATATATATATATATATTAAAGTAAAAGACTTTTTTTTTAGAAACTCTCCATTTTATTCATAATATGGCGCAAAATGCCGTAGCCATTACAAGTAAGCGCGAAATGCCAAAATCCTAAACAGAAAAAAGGAACATAAGAGCACCAGCCCGAGCGTATCGGGGTGGAGGGAACAAAATAGTTGGAAGGATGAGGTGGTGGGGACGCCACTCCTCGACGAAGAGGATCAGAAGAAGGACCTCACCAGAAAGAGTGATCTACGACAATTTTTGGGAGTTGGTTGCTGTCATCTGACAAGCGGCTGCTATCTTCTTGGCTACCGGATAAGCCTCTGGAGTGGAGTGGTCGCTGTTCTGGACGCCCTGAGCCGCGTCGAAAGTAAGCTCGACCCCCAACATCCTGGCAGCCAGCTCGGAGGCTGTTGTGGCTTTGCAAACATAGAGTTCCTGTATGGCGACCTCCAGAGAGTAGGCCGCCGCGATCCGCTCAAAGTAATTCCTTAAGTAAATCGGAGCTTCGCGGATCGCTTGTATCCCGACCGCGAGATGGCCATCCACTGGAGGGGACAACAAGCTGACGTTCTCCCCCGAGAAGGGGATGCCACACCCTGATGAACCCGTAACAGCCTCCTCCCCGATGGAGTCCTGCGAGGTCGGCTCCGCCAAATCAACGGCAGCCTCAGTGGTGGCTTCGACGTCCACCCTCCCGCAAGGCTCCCCTCCGCCAGTAGGAGGGTCCGAAGCCACCACTGGTTCCGTTGGGGCACTGTCGTCGGAAGATGGCCCCACGGACGGGCCGATAGTCACCACGGCGGCCACCTCCAACTCCGTAAAACTGTCGAAGGGTCGAGCAAGCAAGGCCGAGGAGGGAGGACCAGGGGCGGCAGGGACGCGGCAGCGGTCGTTTCAGCGAAGGAGCGGGCGGCCCGCTGCACGCCCGAACCGAGACCCCGCTCCGAATCGACGTGCACCATGACAGGAACCGAAGGGGACTCCGCCGCAGGGGACACCGTCGGAGGGGCCGTCCCCGCCGGAAGAGGTACAGATCCTCCAGGGAGTGGAGCAGATCCGCCATTGGGCCGCAGTTGGGGCGCGGGTCGGTAGGGTGCTCGAAAGTCCGCGGCCGAAAAAGAGCGCCGAGAGGGACGAAACCTCAGCCGGGGGGGCGAGCGAGCAAGGCGGACAGATGTACCCCGCCCCCGCCGACGTCAAACCCGCGGCCACGGCACCGAGCCCAACCGGCTGAGCGACATCCACGAGCTTGGAAAGGGGGGAGGGGAGGACGGCTGAAGGGGGGAAAGGAGGGGGAGAGCCCGAGGGGAGGGGAGCACCTACGCCTCCATGACCGCCGTAGGTGGCGCTCAGATGGGAGGGGGCGGACGATCCATACCCGATAGCAAGCTAGGGCCGGCTGTGTTTATATATATATATATATATATATATATATATATATATATGTATATATATATATACATATATATATATATATATTGTTTTTTTTCGGAACGGGAGGTTTTATTCATTAAAAAGAGTAGCAGAAATTACAAGTCATAGCATCACTGCTACAAAGTAGGTACTACAGGTGAATGCCTACACCTAGCCAAAACTTTGGAAATTTGCCTTTTGATTTCATAAAACAGCTGCGTACGATTGTAATAATAAGATTCATAACGCTACTTGTTCCTATTCTTCCAAGCCACCCAGCAAACTGCTCCCACTACTATTTGCTTGAGATGAAGATTTCGTCGAGACCACCATAACTTGAAGAAACCCAGTAGTGAACGACTACGACCATGAATGTTGAAAGCAGGATTTAATATCAACCATATATCTTCAATAAGCTGGCCATCTTTGAATATATGCATAATGGTTTCTTGATTCGGGTCTTGACAGCAATGACATTTTGACGCAAGCTGATAACCAAGCTTCTGTATGTGATCATCAGTTGGCAGCTTATCCAGCAGAATACGCCACATTAGTATGGACCATTTCAATGGCAGACATGTACCCCATATATGCTTGTAGTGAGGATGTTGGGGATACAGGAGACGGACTTGAATCCAGGCTGAGGACAAACTGAAAGTTCTCGTCGGCGATGGAGACCAACGCCAACTAAGATTGCCACCGATATGAATATGTTCAATGAGATGATTCGATAAGTCTCTGCCCAGAACAAGACGCTTCCAGATCTGAGAAGATTGAGCATTAGACATAACCATGTCAATAGAATGTCTAGAGCAGTATTTGGCACGAAGAAAATGCGCCCATAACAAGTCCTGTGTTTTAAGTTTCCACCAAAGTTTTGAAGTAAAGGCATCCATAGTTTCAGTAAGGCTTCGAACACCCAACCCAGCTTCATTGTGTGGTCGGGCTATAGACTTCCATCCAACCCAAGTCCGCTTGTCCACTCCATCTTTGGAACCCCAAAAAAACCGAGCAAACATAGTTTCCAGTTGAGTGATGACACTAACCGGAGGATTGCAGGCAGCTAAGGTATAAATTGGAATAGATGTCAGAACCGACTTCAGAAGGATTAGCTTGCCACCATAGGAAAGAATTCTCTGTTGCCAGCCATCCAAACGATAGCGAACCTTCCGAATAAGCTCTTCATACATTGTCGCATTTTGCTTTCCTGCCATCAGTGGACAGCCCAGGTACACCAAGGGGGGTGATGCAATTTAAAAACCTAAAATGTCATGAAGATGTTGAGCTCTTTCCTGTAGGAAAGTGTCATGTACATATATAGACGACTTGGTGTAATTGATTTTCTGCCCCGAAGCCAATTCATAGCGCTGCAATAAGCGGAGAAGATGGTGAACGGATGTAGAGTCTCCTGCTGAAAAAATCATAACGTCATCAGCATATGCCAAATGTGTAATCGGCTGACAACCACTTGGAGTATAAAATAGAGTGAATGAAGGCTTGTGAACAAGAGCGTTGAGATTACGGGAAAGGGCTTCTGCTGCAATGACAAATAAAGCATGGGATAAGGGGTCTCCTTGTCGAACACCTCTAAAAGCCTTAAAAAATCCCGATGAGGCTCCATTGACAATGGTTGAGAACCAAACATTATTCATGAGTCAAAAAATCATGTCTATCCAAGATTCATTGAAGCCAAATTTTCTCATAACTGATATCAGAAAACTCCAGTCCACCCTATCATATGCCTTCATCATGTCAAGTTTGATCACAATATTCCCTCCTCTATATTTCTTCTTCATTTTGCTCATCATTTCCTGGGCCAAAATGATGTTGTCAACTATTTCTCGCCCCTTCACAAAGCCACTTTGTTCTTCGGAAATTATTTTGGACAAGATAGGAGACAATCTTTGAGCTAGCAATTTAGATATAATCTTGTTCATGACGGAGCATAAACTAATTGGCCTAAAATCCTTCATAGTATTTGGGTTTTTAATCTTTGGAATGAGAACAAGTGAAGTAGAGGTAATTGATTTAGTGAGGTGAAAGCCCGACATGAATAATGATGTAGCAAAAAGTACATCCTGTGCAACAATATCCCAACACGTGGAGAAAAAGAGAGAAGTATACCCGTCAGGACCTGCCGCTGAATTGGGATCCAAGCTGCGAACCACCTCAAGTAACTCGTCCAAAGTTGGGATTGCAGTAGGTGTTGCATTCTCCTCCTGCGTGACCAGCTGCGGAATGGCCTGAAGAAGATCCTCATCATGTAAAGTATCCTCAGCCTTATACAGTTGCTCGTAGTAACCATTGGCAATGTCTTGAATGTCCGATAATGAGTCTTTAGCCACACCATCGTCCCCAATAAGAGAATGAATACGAAGTTTGCGATGTTTGCTATTAACACATTCGTGCAAGTATGCTGTGTTCTTATCCCCCTCCATATCCCATTTCAAACGAGCTTTTTGTCTTCAGTAAGCTTCTTCAACAATCACCCTCCGCTTGAGATTGGCCACAGCGTGATGTAGAGCTACTTTGTTCGCAAGCGAAGCGTCCGCCTCGAAAGAGAGCTCTGCAGCTAAAATACTGTCCTCCGTCTTCTTAACCTCCTGAAATATATTGCCAAACGTTTGATGACTCCAGGTAGACAAGGCCTTTCGACACTCCGTCATCCTCAGTCCTAATTGAGTAAGACCGTTTGGACGTGATACTGAAGTCCATGCCGATTTGACAATTGTATGAAATTCTTCCTGTTTAGTCCAGAAAGATAGAAAACGAAAATGCTTAGGGCCTCTGGCCTGAGAGTTCCGCAGAGAAAGCAACAAAGGAGCATGATCGGATTCAGTACGGCTCAAGTGTTCAATAAAAGATGCAGGTGCAAACCGTAGCCAATCATTGTCAAACAGGACTCTATCCAATCTCGAAGCCTGTCTGTCTCCCTCCGTTGATTTGAGCCAAGTAAAACTACTGCCTTTAAAAGAAATGTCAGTAATTCCTGCCGCTATTTGAAAATTCATAAAGTCTTGCATAGAAACTAGACAAGCTGGCAAACCGCCTACTTTCTCCTCTGAGTGACAAACAGCATTGAAATTGCCACCCACTGCCCACGGCAGTTGATGTCGATGCTGAATCTCTAAAAGCCTGCTCCACAATTCTCGTCTACCCTCCTTTTTGCCATGCCCGTGCACAAAAGAAAACATAACCTCCGTTGGGAGGATGTCATTGCTAATGGAAATGGTTAACGCCTGTTCAAAGTTGTCAATCAAGACCATTGAACAAGATTGTTTAGAGAAAACCCAAATATTTCCTCGATCATTTGCTAGAGCAGCAGCAAATCCCATCTTTAGTTGGAAATTAAGAAGCTGGTTATTAGAAACCTTCGGCTCAATGTCCACCAGAAGTTGGACTTTATGAAGTCTACAGAGACTTTTGATTCTTTTGAGAGTAGACTTTCCCGTAATCCCCCGCACATTCCATAGGAGGGTGTTAAACATTAAGGGAGGAGGAGGAGGTACCAGTTGTTGTAAGTTTTCCCGAAGATCTAGTGCATCGATCGGTTGGCTAAGGCGCCTTCTTTTTCTGGTCTTCTTTGTCGTAACAGAGACTCCATTCTCTGCATTGTCTGCTTCATCCGTCCAAGATATGGCCTTTGTGTTTATTTCGCCTTCTTCTAATTGTTCATTAGCCTCCTGTGTCTCCTTGCCATCATCATCTGTCCCCTCACCCGTCGAATCTTGTGCGTCAGTCTCCACTGCAACATCCTACAGTGGCAACTCGTCATTGCCTGGATCCTGCTGCGCCGCCACTTGTTCCTCTTGATCAGCATTAATTGTGGATGGTGTAGCCTCATTAATGAGACTATGTGCTGGAATATCCTGCTCCAATGTGTTTGCTGCCTTTTCCAAATTCTCGGGGATTATCGATGTAGGTTCCTCTTCACTCTTAGTGGTGACAATATGACTCGGTTGTGGATCGGTTTGTGCAGCTAACACTTGTGGCTCCTTACCCCGTTCTTTGAGATTTTTCTTCACCTTACACGAGTCCACCATATGTCCTCGATGCTTACAATGCGAGCAGTAAAGAGGAGATGATTCATAATCAACAGTTTGCCAAAAACTTCGTCCCCGAGGCAAATTTATCCGGATCCGTTGTTGTAGAGTTTTGGACGCATCTACTTCAATAAAAATCCTCGCCATGCTTGGACGAGATAGATCCGCTGTTGCTTTGTCAATCTTTAATGGAGTCCCAATAGCAGAAGTGATCGCAAATAATGCGTCTTTGTTGTAAAGATGATGAGGAAGGTTTGGAAGGCCAACCCACGTAGGCATGATAGACGATTCATATGAAGGAGAGAAATCCAGATCCCATTTGAAAAGTCTCATAGGAGCCCGAGCAATATACCAAGTATCTTTTGAATGAAGACGAAGATAGTCTTCTTCATTTGAAGGACGGATGAGAATATGTTTACCATCAATCAAACCTGCTATGATAGATCCATTGAACTCAAATCCCGTAAGCGCCTTACGAATTAATTCGATAGGCGGCCGGGAATGTGAAAACTTACCAACAAAAGCAAACTTAAGAGGATCAATCAACGATTGCTCCTCATCTTCCGAGAACAAAACCGAAGGAGCTCCTTTAAAGGATGATTTGATTCTCGGGGGAAGAACGGGAGCCACCGAAGGTTGACCTCCCACCACTTCCGCGAAAGACTTCGCCATGAAACCACACCAAAAGAAGCAAAACAAGAAAGATCGGCGGCGGCCAAGTGGTCCAGCCACCTACAGGAATGGACACCGGCCTGGCCAAGGGCCACGCCGGAGTCGGTGGAGAATTGAGGACTAGGGTTTCAGGATCGCCTGGGGAGCGGATCGCTCAACCTCATATATCCGTATATATATATATATATATATATATATATATATATATATATATATATATATATATATATATATATATATTTTAATATATATATATATATATATATATATAAATATATATATATGTATATATATATATATATATAAAATATATATATATATCTATAAAATATATATATATGTGTGTGTGTGTGTGTGTGTGTGTGTGTGTGGATATATATATATATATATATATATATATATATATATATATATATATATATGGATTTATATATATAAATAATAATAAATAAGGAAACCCCAGCCCGACCCATAGCAGAAGGAAATCCCCGCCCAACCAAAAAGCAATCCCAAACCGACCCCCGTTCTGTTGATAACGGAACACGCTCGAGAGAACGAGCAAATATGAGAAAACCTTAACTACTACATACCGCCACAACCCATCCTGTGTGCCCCTAGAGGCCTTGACCGTGCGCGCCACCCTGCGCACCACCGCCGGCCAGCCAGACATGGGGATCTGCGCACGCGACTGAACAAAAACAACAGCAGTAGCAACCACCAGCAAAGCTGCTTTCGCAACGTGATTTCGACCACGACGCTCAACCAAACTCTATTTTGTTTTTGTAGGTACGAACCCTACCTAACCCTCTTCAACGTCATTCAATTAGTTCTAATTAAACTTCATTAGATCGTAAGAAAAATCCTTTTGAAATCATGAAAAATCATGATTTATAGAAGTAGTTAGCAATTGATTGTAGTACCAGAACCCGGAATTTGAAGGCAAATTATGAGCCAGTTATTGAGGGTTTCAGAAATCTACCTGAACAGAATTATAAACAACCTATACATGATCAGAACTCTTTTTTTAGTTTAATTTTTAGCTGTTTATTTTCTGTTTAAAATTATTTTAAAAATTAAGAAAAATCTATTTTTAAAATATCGAAGAACTTCGATACGACGTGCGTCCTGCCAATCCGGGTGATGTGGTCGCGAACCGAAAGCATCGAAAGGTGCATAATGGTTTCATGGACGTGTGGGCTTTGACGAAATTCAAATTGGTTGCGTGTGCGCGACAAATTTAATTCGTATCCGTCGAAATTCACCGTATCGGCCTTTGTACAAATTTTTCAATTACTTTGTGCACGTTCGTTAGATCGAGACAAAACTTGCGCCAACAGGACCGTATCATTTTTATGGTCCTGTATACCACGTTTGGTCTAATTCTGAGACAGTTGATCGAATCGCCATTTTGCGGGCCCTACAGTCTGACTCAACGGACGATTTTGTGTACGGTCCGCCGTAACCCAACTTTGGACATACGGTTGGGTTCGTATCGGAAAATTGGACCTGTTGACATATAGTTTGACAACTTTAGAGACCTTTGACTCTGGTACGCTTTTTGGTGCAAAGCGGGTCCAACGATAGACGCCGTTTTGATCCGAAATTACCGTTTTGGCCCTGTGTCCAGAATTAGACTTAAGGACATGCAATTCTAGCTATTTGGACTATTCTAAAAATGTTAGTAATGTTTATTTCAGCATCCGGAGACTTCTGCATATGTTGACTGATTGTGGCTCATTGAGTGGTATAGTATTATCGGTTTCACCAGCACAGGATCTAAGGCGAGTACATCTCTTATAGTTTTCATATTTGATTATCTCTATACATCTTGTATTTAATATTATTTTATATTGATATCATGTTGATTATTGACACGCTTGTCACACGAGATAGTAGTTATGGATTCTTGCATGTTGTTCGTGACCAATATATTTTCCTGTTCGTGACCTATTTGAATCCATGGGTACTAGCCGGACGGGGAAGTTGTAACCTCCGTTAATTGATTTCTTAAAATTCCTGTTTATTTTATTTTATTTCGTATTTTTCAAAACTTCAAAATTTTTAAATCTCGAAGAGCGTACAAATTCTAATTTTTAGGAAAACAAATTTGACCGTGATTACTATCGGTCCTTGTTGGCTTTGGTTTACTATTTTAAGCAATTTTGTCCTATTGGAATCTCCCTGTCATTTTTTTTGAATCAATGAGTTTTAATTATTGTTCTATATGGAAAACATTTATTGAATTTCAAATTTTCAAAATATATTATTTAGTAAATAAATAATTGTTAAATATATTTAAATAATTGAGTGAATAAATTAGTATTACTTTATTAATTAGAAAAATCTTGGCTAAATTGTAATTAGCCATTTGTTAATTAGCCGTAACTAGTAATTAATTATTAAATATAGCTAATATTATTTTAGTACTAAATTGCCCCGCGTCCTCCCGCTGGCGCCCGCCGACGAGACAAACCCCCGCCGAGCCCTTTGATTCGGTGGACCGCGCCGCCGTTTTCCGTTTTCCGTCGGAGCCGCGCGCCCTCCTGCCGGCGCTGCTCCGCGCCGGAACCGCTCCGCTAGAGAACCCTTGTGAGCCTCTTCCCTTCGTTTTTTTGAGTCCCCCATTCCTTTGAATCGATTTAGGGATCAGCCTGTAAATATATATTAGTTATTATAATATAATATATGTTAATATATATTAGTTTATAATATACGTTAATATATATTAGTTATTATAATATAATATATGTTAATATATATTAGTTTATAATATATGCTAATATACATTAGTTTATAATATAAGGGATCAGCCCCTGTTAATATATATTAGTTTATAATATAATGTATAATAGTTACATATTAGTTTATAAGTTAGTTGCATAATATATTATGTGTTAATTTATACATAGTATAAATTGGTGGTAATAATGAGGGTAATTATTGTTATTATTATTACTTACAAAATTTGTTGGTATTATTCTAGTTAATAATTAGGATTTTAAGATTTATAATTACCATTAATTGGTTTTGGGCCATAATATGTGTATGTGAGTATGGTGTATATATGTATATAATTTGTATGCATTGTACTTTATTATTAGTTTTACCATTACTAGTAATATTTTTTATTTGAAATTATATAAAATATATATTAATATTTCTAAAATATTATTAGTAAGTTTTGACCTAAATTCATATTTGATAAAATAGGAATATTAGTCCATAAATGATTTTCTGGGTTTTGAAATATTATCTAAAATATGTTGATTAATACAGATATAGTTTTTATCCTTATAAGGATTTCCAAAAAAAATTATTATATTTATTTAATTATATTTTTCTGAAGTCATAAATCGTGACTATGATAGTCATTTTCTATTTCTTGATTGATTATCGTACCAAACCCTGATTTTAGACTTTTATATACCAAACTAGGCTATTTGGTCTATTCTGGACTCATTGGGACTGCACGTGTCGTCGTCTGGGACCCTCTATGGAGCTTAGCATGGTACCTACCTCATGTCGATACATCCATGTCGCGTACGTTGACTCCAACCAATCGAGGCGAGTACATTCTCTGATCATTTCATATCCTGCTTAGAATTATTTTCCTGCTTTAAATTACTTTACTTGATATTGTCACGTTGGTCACACGGATTGGTACTACATGGATCCTTTCTTTAAATATTATCCTTTAGGAGCATCGGATATTACATGTTCTGTGCGTTTCACTTACATTGTGTATCACTATGCTTCTTGGTTTATTGATCACTTGTGACATGTACACTCATGATCACAGAGTCTCCTTGAATCACCTACTTATGGGCATTCCCAGAATCACCCATTTATGGGCATCCATGTATCACCCTTCGGGGGCCATTGTATGGAATCATAACATAACCTGGCTGGATCCTTGTGTATTGATTGGGGGTACGGGGGAGTAGAAGTAGACATGTGAATATTATCCAAGTAGTGTAGCATCAGAATCTTTCCATAGTGTAGCATCAGAATCTCCTATGCCATTTACATGTCTATATTGTACTCTGACTCACTAGCCACTGTTAGTCTCTATTTATACTAGATATTTCTATTACAGTTCTTTCTCTGTTTACATACTGTATTTCTTCAGTACCTGTATCTTACTTTACTATATGATTATATTTTCTAACCTGCTATGATCTGTTGAGATGTACTGTACTCGCTCCCGTCCTGACTGGACCTGTTGATAAATTTTACAGATAGCTTGGAGGTTGCCTGCTAGCCTAGAGGGGACACATTAGAGGTTCTTTAGATAGTTATTTCAGTTGTCTAGAGTTGTATTTACTTTATGGATTACTGTATTTGAGCTTTGAGATGTATTTCTGGGTTTGTGTATCTTAGACACTTAGACTTCTATCTGGTGTATCTCTTTTGGATTTCATGTTTTATCTATCTTCCTTTATGCTCTACCTTAGATGTGATTGAGTTTACATTCTGCTATGTCACCCCCATTCGGGGAGTATTAACTGTTTATCCTTATACTGTTAGATGCATGAGTCCTAGGACAGCGTTCTACCGTCAACACTGCGGCGTTGGCTGGGCGTTGTTACGTTCTCGTGCCCTTACTCTAGGGTACGGGTTGTGACACGTTTTTAGTGGTAGCCCATGCAGGTCGAGTTTATGTAGTAGTATTCGATCTAGAGTACCACTACAGCCTGCAGTAGGATTATGATATATTTTAAAGGTACTCAATCACAGTTAGGATCCCTTGAGTGATTCCTGGGACGACCCTTGAGAATCTTATTTTAACTTCGATTTGAAAACTCTTTTTCTTGATTTGATTTATCTTTATTTTCTGTTGTTGAATTTGATTTTGATGGATTATTGTTGAATTTGAGTTTGTATTTATTGATTTTGATGAATGATTGTTAAATTTTGAATCTTGATGTTAGCTGTGGTATCCAAGTTTGTATTTATATGATTTGATAGATTTTGTTTATTTTTGAATCTTGATGTTCGTTGGTAAATTTGATTTTTGAGTATCCATTGTTGATTTAATTTAATTTTTGTCAAGATGAAATTATATGGGCTAGGTCATCTAAGTTTTGGAATCTAGTCTTCTATAGTCACATTAGCCAGCATGGTGAGGACATATAGTCTAATTTTGGATATATTTCTCGGGTATGGGAATTTAAGGTTTTCGCAGCCAAGCTAGCGGTATCGCAAAAATGTTAAATACCACGATTCTAGATGTATGTGCCTTAGTCAAGGACTCTGTGATTATCGTAGCCTTGCTTACTAGGATTTAGAGTACCATAATTTTGGATAGACGCATATGATTATCAGATTGTACCTTAAATGCTTTTGAATATATTTTCACTACTTTTCTTCAGTCTTTCAAAAAAAAGGAGAGAATTTTTGTTTTGTTTTCTTTCTCATTATTTAACTTAATAGTAGCTTTAGCTGTTATTATAAACCTTGTGTGACTTCTTACTATGAATTTCTTCTTAATATAATGAATCGATGATTTTGCTAGAACTTATCTTAGATTTGATATTATAGCTCTGATTTTAAAATGGTTCCTTCTTTAAACAGATAAGCAGAACAGATTCTATTATCATTTCTCTTCCTGCCAATATTTTATTACCATCATCCTTTGTCTTATATAACTGTCCTGATTTTATTAATTCTCTGTCTCGTATCAAATTCTGTCAGCTATATCTTGAAAACCCTTGAATCTTCATATCATTTTATCTGAGATATGTTGAGGAAATAACGTAAATCATCTAGTTCAGAAATGACGTAATTGGTTATCATAGGATGATTTTGTAGGAATCAGAATATTGGATGTCAAGTATGAAAATATAAAAAAAATTTGAGATGGAGATGTGTTAAAGGTTTAGAATTAAATCGAGAGATAAATGTTATAAATTTAGAAACAATCACAGAAAATTTTGGTTATGAATAATACATAGATGTATTTCATAACTAATGTGGATATTCGAGGTCAACTTAGTTTTGAGAACTTAGAAAATCTTGGTTATTAATTCTTGTGAACATTTACTCTGAGGCTATGTAGAAATTTAGAAATAAAAAAGAGAATTTTATTGTATTCAATGATTATGCAAAATTGAACTATATATTATAAGAGGGTGACTAGAGATAGAGAGAACACAAGGATTTTAAGCTATAGGAATTATTTTTTATGATTGGGAAAAATTATAGAATTCAAAAAGGATAATATTGAAGGTGAACGTTGAAGAAATATGAAGGTTGATTTATAAATAAGAATAAATTTTGTATGACATGGTGGTATTGGAGTTGAGTAAATACGAGACTTGATTTAAACAAGTCCAAGGATTTCATAAACTGGATCTAGAGATTTCGGATCTAATTTAGAACGAGGTGAAGAATTTGGAAATCTGATTAAATGAATAAGTGTTGATTCCTAAATAAGAGGGGTATGCTTCGTGGAAAATGTCTTAGAAGCTTGAAATTTTGTCTATGGTGATCATGGTAAAGGGTTAGATGACTGAAGGTTATAAAATTTCGATGATAGTCATATAAAGGTTGATTTTCATATTGGGACTTGTGTGATAAAAATATAATTTGGCAAATGATAAGCTTGATGGTATTAGAGAGAGATGATTAACTTGACTTCTTATGAAATCTTTCCTTGTTTCCCTAAAAGGTTTTCAATATCATTGAATCCTAACTCCCTTAATCACGACCAATCGACCTTGCTCATCTTTTCTTATCGTATTAATATCTTTTGTCGTACTCAATTGAATTAAATTTGATTGCGACCTGAATCTCCATCCTTGTATGCTCGTTCTCAGACTTTGATGAACCTGTCCTCCTTATTGCCCAAATTTTGATTTTCCCAAATTGATCAACTTAGATCATATCGCGACTAAAATTTCTTAATATTATTGTGATGGGATTTCAATAGCATTGATATTCGTTCTTAAACTTTTGATTTTGATTTTTCTTTGAATAATACCCCTTATCGTACCGATGGCCTTAAATCCTTGACCGTACTCAATTGATTTAAATTCAACCGTGACCTAGATCTCTATTAATATGTTGCTCGTGCTCAAAAATCTCGATTTCAAAATTTTTCGAACCTAAATTCAAATATTGATTAGCCTTATCTTCATCGTGTCAATATTTTAATTTTGATCGTAATCAAACTTCAATACCCATATCACTCTTGCATAAAAGTCTAATTTATTCTTGAGAGTGACTAAATTATGTTCCAATCACGATTAAGTTTCGTACTATTCTTGATCGTACCGGAAATTGATGGTAGGTTGTGCCTAAGCTACTACCATACTCTTCATCATATTTAAATACTAATTGACCAAGGTTAGACTGACTTCATCTTCGATCGTGTCGAACTAACGATTACGATCATGTTTGAATTTTAACACTAGTATCCAAACTCTTTTCTGACCATGATTTACTTTCTGATTTTATTTTAACTCCTTGTCATTTGTCATGCCTAGATGACCTGGCATGACTAGACGACTATAAACTCCTGGTCGTGATTCTAACGATCATGGCGATACGTACCAATTTTGACTCTGGATCGTGCTTGAAAATTTTGTTCTTGATCACGACTATATGCTTTAGTTGTAAACCTTGTCATGTCATAAATTGAGTTCTGATCTTGTCGGAATAAATATTCCCATTTTGCCTAAATGATTGATTCACTAGTTATTCGTGCCCAGTTATCACTCAGACTTTAATTTTTGCCACTATACTCTAAATTGTGCCTAAGAATTTTGAATTTCGATCACGACCATCTGGTGTGACCACAAAATTAGTCACATTAGAATCGAAAATTTACCATGCCTGAACAAATTTCTTCTGTGCCTAAATGACTTGGGTTCTTCCTAAATCGTGCCTATAAAAACCTTGATTCTGAAATCATGATTTTATCGCCATTCATAACTAAGCTTGGATCTTGATCGTGCTTATACGACCTAGAGTCTAATTTTCATCAAATCTAACTACCAATCGTTCTATACTCGAATTTCGTTCTCCATTCGTTTCCTTAGCCGTGATTAAGATCATGACTAAATAACCTGAAATTATTTCTGATTTGTGTCTAAACGATGTTAATCATACTATGATTCTATCGCGTTAAATCAATAGTCATGCCCAAACAATTTTAAGTTGATTATCTTGATCGTGCCAACTCGTTGTTCTTTGATCGTGTCTGCCAAACTGCCTAAAATTTCTATCATGTTTTAACTCCCTTGCCAAGCTTTAATTTAGAGGACGAAATTTCTTTAAGGAGGGTAGATTTGTAACCTCCGTTAATTGATTTCTTAAAATTCCTATTTATTTTATTTTATTTCTATTTTTCAAAACTTTGAATTTTCTAAATTTCGAAGAGCGTACAAATTCTAATTTTTGGGAAAACAAATTTGACCGTGATTGCTATCGGTCCTTGTTGGCTTTGGTTTACTATTTTAAGCAATTTTGTCCTATTGGAATCTCCCTGTCATTTTTCTTGAATCAATGAGTTTTAATTATTGTTCTATATGGAAAACGTTTATTGAATTTTGAAATTTCAAAATATATTATTTAGTAAATAAATGATTGTTAAATATATTTAAATAATTGATTGAATAAATTAGTATTATTTTATTAATTAGAAAAATCTCGGCTAAATTGTAATTAGCCATTTGTTAATTAGCAGTAACTAGTAATTAATTATTAATTATAGCTAATATTATTTAAGTACTAATTGTTAGCAGTTAGCGTTGGGTTAGCAGTTAGTAGTTTCCACTATTTTCCTATATTCTATTACATGTACATTTGTTAGGGTTTTCTCTACCCCCTATAAATAGCACCCATTCCCAAAACCCTAAAATTTCTACACAAATCACTAGAAACTATCCAACCTACAGCCGCCAGAGCTCCTCCCAAATCCCTGTAGTTCTCCAGCCCATTGCCATTGCCACCCCCTGGCCGGAGCTCGCCGTGGCCGAGCACGGCCGGCCGCACCACCCTGGCCGTCGGCCACACTCTTCTCCTCCTTCTTCTCCATATCATCCTCACCACCACCACATCTTCCCTTCACCACCACCCGAACCACCATTGCCACCACCATTCACCACCACCACCGCCACCATAGCCGACATCCCATTGCCACCACCGTTCACCACCACCACCGCCACCATAGCCGACATCCCACTGCCACCACCGTTCACCACCACCACCGAAAAACCACCACCGCCATCAAACCCATTTTCACCCAAAAATTTGATCAACATCATATAGAGAGAGAGAGGGAGAGAGAACCTGGCGCCGCCCCGCGTTCTCCCGTCGCCGCCCCGAGTGAGCTCCGCCCGCCGGATCCCCTCCTCCGCGCTCCGCCACTGTCACGACCCGCACCCTAGAGTTAGGGCACGAGAAGTGGGTACGTCCAGCCTACGCCGCAGTGTTGGCGGTAGAACGCTGTCCTAGGTCTTATGCATCTAACAGTATAAGGCTAAACAGTTTATACTCCCCAAATGGGGGTGACATAGCAGGTACAGACTCAATCACATCTAAGGTAGAGCATGATAAGGATAGATAAAACATGAAATCCATAAGAGGTACAACAAAGAGAAATTTAAGTGTCTAAGATACACAAATCCAGAAATACATCTCAAATCTCCAAACTCAGATACAGTAATCCATAAAGTAAATACAACTCCAGATAATTGAAATAACTATCTAAACAACCTCTAATGTGTCTCCTCTAGTCTAGCAGGCAATCTCCAAGCTATCTGTAAAATTTATCAACGGGTCCAGTCAGGACAGGAGCGAGTACAGTACATCTTAACAATATCATAACAGGTTAGGCAATATAAACATGCTAGAGAGTAAGATACAGGATCTGAAGAAATAACATGATGAAAAAGAGAGAGACTGTAAGTAAATAGCTACAATATATAGAGAACTATCAGTGACTAGTGATTCAGAGCACAAGATGGTTATGTAAACGGCACGATGTTGTACACGAGTAATCTACAGCGGTTGTACACGAGTAATCTACTGGATTGATTACATAACCACTTCTATTCCCCTGCCCAAATCAATACACAAGGATCAAGCTAAGTTATGTTATTGCACACGAAGTATAGTCGCACACGAGATCATGTGAATACATGAATATACACGATTTCACACGATTTGTATACGAATGTCACGAATACAAGGAGTACACGATGCTCACGATAAAGTACACGAACACGAATACCCGATGTATCCGCTAAGGGGATAACATCATACAACAAGATCCATATAGTACTAATCCGTGTTTCCAACGTGTCAACATCATGTAAAGTAATCTAAAGCAGGAAATATAATCCTAAACAAGATATGAAATGATCAGAGAATGTACTCGCCTGGTGTCTGAATGTCCAAAGTAAATATACTGTCCGAAGAGAGGTGTCTGGATCCTAATCAGAACAACACAAGTCACAACATGTCCAGAAGGGTAATATAAAGCACTACAATACATTCTACATGAATCTAGGTCAAACTAGGCCAAAGTCAACCCTTGGTCAACTCTGGTCAGCTGCACTAGTCAAACTAGGTCATGTCCTAACCCAGCAAGTTTTACTAGGCCTAACCAAGACTATCCTAGCAAGCACACATCAATACAAGGCTATACAAGCCAACATACACCCAACTCTATATAGCAAGCAATTATTCAATACTCAAATAGGCAAGAATTTACATTGGATATACACTAGGTAATCTATTACTTTAAGCTATATATGTCTAAACATATATACACATGCATATATTGGTATTCAACATTAGGTCTATAATCATGGCATTTCAAATGGTTATATAAACTTATATATTACAACACAATATGCTAACATATATATAATATACATACATAGCTAAGTTAACTATATTCATAAATACTTATTTAAGAGGCTATGTGTGTGTATGTGAACATGGCAAAGGGGCAAGTAAGGGTTAAATGGGCATACATAGTGTATACATATCAAAGAGTGTCAAAGTGTAAGTGAACAAAGTGTCAAGTGTGATAGTGTCAACATAGTGTAAGGGGGTACATGAGGTAATATAAGATTTGTGTTAACATAGAACATTACATCTCATTAACTTGTATATTACATACATTACATCTATTATTATATTACATTCATGCTTGCATTCATTCATCATTCATTTATTCTCTTGCACTACTATATGCACCATACATTACATACTATGGAACCTACATATTCATTACAAGCTATACTTACACATGCTTACATTAGATAGAATACTTATACCTCATACATCATTTATTTAACCATTTACTCATGCTTGCATTTTCCATTTAATTACATAATGTATATACATTAACATGGGTTAAAATCAAGTAGAACATTATATTACACACAAGGGTGCACAAAATGCATATGCCGAATAGTAACTCCTACTAATAATCAATATTGTACCATCTCAGCATGAATTAAAATCTAGGATTAAAGTATGTTATAGATCTATGTGTTAGCTTTTCGAAACTTCAAACGGATCGCGTTTTCGTTTCCGGAAACTCCCGGAATCGCGAAAACACCGAGAACGCGTTTGTCTTTCATACAGCTGACACTCAAATAATTCCCCAGAAAGTTACAGAAAGAATTAGGCCTATTAATACATGTTTTTGGAAAGCTAACTTCAATACGCTTCTTTTTTAAAAAAATAGGAGATTAAACCGAGCTTTGAGCTAGAAGTTATGACATTTCTAAGTTAGGGCTAAAATTAAAAACGTGGATAAAAATCATGATGGATTTAGATAGTTTGAGCCAAAAGAATACACAATATATATCCTAATTATCCACAACAATAATGACAATAATAATATGAGGAACCACACTCACAAACTTGATTATATAATCATCATGAACCATTTATTACATATATAAATATAGATACACTCTCATTACAATATATATATATATATATATATATATATATATATATATATTTTATATATATATATATATATATATATATATATATATATATATATATATATATATATATATATATATATATATATATATACACAAATCTATATATGTAACATGAACACATCTATAAGAGATACATGAATGAAATGTAAAGTACTCAAGAACACATCTCTACATATTCAAATCTGAGATTTAATATGAATTAATTTATTTAATCAATATTTTAAATATAAAGTGTGTCCAAGTTTGGGGGTTTTCCCCATGAACACAAGACACAACAATAATACAATAGAAATCCCTAAAGGACACATAATGGACACAAGAGGACACAAAATAGGGACACAACAATGGGGGTCATTCCTATGGTTAAAACTTTCCTAAATACAAAATGGAGAAATAAAAGAGAAGGAAATATTACCTAAAGGAGAGAAAATCCAAGGAGAAAGGCTTCTTCCTTGGGAGAGCTTGAGAGCACTTGGGGAAGAAGACTTCTCAAAGAAAGGAAATGAGATGGGAGTCCTATTAGGGCCGGCCACAATGGTTATCCCCCCCTTCATTGAATATTACAAGTTTGCCCCTTCCTTAGTTACAAGTGTTTAAAACAATTTTGGTTAGGGTTTGGGGGTAAAAGGGTCAAATAAAAAAAACTCTAAATGGTTAACCTAATAATTAGGATTATGACTAATCTTTCTAACATGACTAATTAAAATGTGGGCGATGGCTAACTAATGCATGGGTCCAACTAGAGTCTAAGTTACCCCAGGTCCCTGTTACAAGTCGGATTGAGATGAAATTCGAACCCGACTCAAATAACCCCAAAAAAATATCATAAATAATAAAATAAATATCAAAATAATTCAAAGAGGTCAAATGCAAAATATCCTTAGGCCAGAAATGATATTAAAATATCATAATCACATGGTTAGGCTCTAGGTCAAACAGTCTCTAGGGTTTCACTAGCAAAACGTCAAAACCACAAGTCATTGATTTAAATAATTTTAAAATGATTTAAAATCACCAAAATTATATCATGAATTAAATATCATTATTAAAATAATTATAAACACGAAATTTCAAAATTACCCTCATTTGGAAAACTGGGTGCTACAACTCTACCCACCTTAGAAAAATTTCGTCCTCAAAATTTAAGATCGATAGTACTCCTTCTATAGCCTCTAACCTACCCAATATCTAAGGTAACACTTCCTAACACTGGAATAATAAACGAACATCTAAATAGTGTCAATCTAGGAATACCTCCAACACTGCTCTGCTGTACGGCGGTAATGGAACTTCAATAAAATATGGACTGTAACCTATATCCAAGGGACTGGACCTATGTTAAAGTGGTCTTAACTAAGGATGAAAAGGAACTGATCATAGGCTATAGGTATGCTCAAACTATTATCTTCCTATTAACCATCTATTAATACATTCTATTACCATAGGAACGATGCATTACTAAGACATATAGGCCCCTATCTCTCATAACACATTTATACTCACCAAAAGACTAGTACATCCTATCAAGGCTGATACTATAATCTCTCATAAATCTCATAAGCTACATGTTTATAGACACACATCCTACATCAAGGACTAACCTATATATATCTACAACTGATACTAATGGGGTGACGTCCCTATTTTCCAACAATCAAGGTCTAAAAAAATTTATCTAAATCATGCAATTTGAAGGAATAGTATACAAGGTCAGGGCATACCGTAGCAGTTGGAAGTCTCACCTAGGTACACTAATCATTCTAGGTCAAAACAGTACTATGGTATCAACACACAAACAATCTAGGGTGTCCTAATTGGGAAGGTAAGAGAACAACAATCATCAAGGTTGTAGGGCTGTCTACCATCCTATATAAAAATTGGTCATTAACAAGCAACTAAGAAATCATTAAAAGGTTACTATTCCATAAAATGGCAAAAATTGAAAATTTAGGCACAACAAATCACAAATAGATTTTTGTCTTGACACGATCTAAGTTGATCAATTTCGGGATAAAACGAGATTTAGGCAAGAAGGGAAATCAATGAAATCAAAGTATGTGCACGAGCATCCAATGATGGAGGTTCAAGTCATGATTAAATTTAATTCGATTGAGTACGGATACGAGGTTTATAGGCGATGAAAAGATTTCAAGGAGAATTATCAAGGCTGTCGCAAATGAGACTCTAGGGTCAAGTTTAACTATGTCTCCATTCTCGTAGATTGATACATAAAAAAGCGAACCAAAGTGCAATAGGTTGATCAGACCATCATGTACCGGTTCTAATTAGACAATATGTTAGTGGATGGCCATCCAATAAAATATGTCATGACCAAGCTCGAAAATAGATAAGCTTGCAAAACTAAGGCTAATTTAGCAGCACAAGATATAAGGGTGGTAATGATGAAAGGAATTACATAGTCCAAGTTTCTTAATCAACAGGTCAAGTAATCAGATGAGGTACAAGGTTAAGCATCTAAGGAAACAAGAAGAACACCATCAAATGTCGGGTCGAAAGAATTGAGTCAAGGCTGGATTTCTAATTGAAATAAGAAAAAATTTAGTATAATGGTAGAGGTTATAATTTAGCCAGTTGACCAGAAAATCATATCAAGAAAATAGAGTACAAGAAGACGGGTTTTAGTGGGACATGATATACCTACACGAAGGTGAGCTCGTCTAGGTCTTGCATATAAGATTTCTTGGAGGGTAACAGCTAGTATTACATTCCGAATATCAAAGTCACGATAAGGAACGTCAAGGATCTCAATTAGAAAGTGGGAGTTCAAGAGGAGGTAATTAATGCACAAAAATAATGAAGATCGAGTTAGTCATCTGCTTCTGATACTCTTAAGTTCATCTGGTCATAACTTGCCAATCATATCTTTACCTCACCAGTCTCCATATGAAAATTTAACCTTTACTTAAACCCTTACCATGACTACCGAAGGCAATTCCCAATTTTCAAACATCACTCTTGAAGCACAGCCATCACATCTAGGAATCAACATTAACCATTTATTTAAATTTCCAAGTTCTTTCACCTTGTCTTAAATTTGACCCAAAACCTCTAAATCCCGTTTACGAATTCCTTGAACTTGTTCAAATTGTTCTCCTCATATTATTTAATTTAAATCTTTAGGCCTTACAAAACTTATCTTCCATCATAAAATCAACTTCTGTATTTTTTTCGACATACACCCTTGAATATTATTCTCCTAAAAATATTTCACAACAATCTCTAAACTTCCATAACTTTGTGTTCTCTCTATCCCTAGTCATTTCCTCGCAACATCTTGTTTAATATCCTTATTAAACACAATTAACTTCTCTTTTCCATTACTAACCTTCTACATAGCCTCAGAGTAAAAGTTTTCTCCAGAATCAATAACTAAGATTTTTTAAGTTCTCAAAACTAGGTTGACCTCTGATATCCTCATTAGTTTTGAATACACCTATAAACTATCTCATAACCCCAAAATTTCTCTAAATATAATTGTTTCCAGTTTGGCAGTATACATCTCTTTATTCTATTCGAGACCTTTACCACATTTATATCTCAAGTTTCCATATGGAACACTCCACATTTGATTTCCTTTAGATCATCATAAAATAACCAGTTACGTCTTCTCTAAGCTACATAATTTACGTCACTTCCTTAGCCTTCCCTATGCAAAAGATACGAAGATTCAAGGGTTTCGAAGTACATCTGGTAGGGATGACAAGATATAGGTAATTAATGTAATGAGACAGAGTTTAAGATAAGAGGTAAATAATAATGCAAGATAATAATGGCGAGAAAGAATAATGAAGATATGTTCCTTCTCATCGGTTCAAAGGAGAGGAACCCATCAAGTTTAAATTCAATAGCAAGGAATGAGGGTGAATCCAAACAAGAGGAAAAAGAATTCCAATTGAAGTTCAAAATGAGTTTCTCAGGGGTCGTCCCATAAATCTCTCAAAGAATCCTAAGTGTGGTTGAGTACCTTGGATTTGAAAATATTAATCTAAATACAAAATTAAATCAACAACTACAAAATTTTATCAAAATCATCAACTAATACCAGGATTCAAAGTTCTACAATGATCCACAAAATCAAATTCAAATCAAGGAAAAAGGTGAATCAAAACAATGAAAAGGAGTTTAAATCGGAATTCAAAATGAGATTCTCAAGGGTCATCCCAGGAATCTCTCAAGGAATCCTAACAGTGATTGAGTATCCTCTCATCCTAACATCTTAATTTATATATCCTATACCAGGCTCGTAGTAGTACAACTAAGTCGTTGCGCTACTACGAAATCGTACTAATGCGAATCTCGACCTGCATGGGCCACCACTAAAAATGTGTCACGACCTGCACCCTAGAGTTAGGAAACGAGAAGTGGGTACGTCCAGTCTATGCCGCAGTGTCGGCGGTAGAACGCTGTCCTAGGTCTCATGCATCTAACAGTATTAGGCTAAACAGTTTATACTCCTCGAATGGGGGTGACATAGCAGGTACAGACTCAATCACATCTAAGGTAGAGCATGATAAGGATAGATAAAACATGAAATCCAAAAAGGTACAACAGAGAGAAATCTAAGTGTCTAAGATACACAAATCCAGAAATACGTCTCAAATCTCCAAACTCAGATACAGTAATCCATAAAGTAAATACAACTCCAGATAATTGAAATAACTATCTAAACAACCTCTAATGTGTCTTCTCTAGGCTAGCATGCAATCTCCAAGCTATCTGTAAAATTTATCAATGGGTCCAGTCAGGACAGGAGCGAGTACAGTACATCTCAACAATATCATAACAGGTTAGGCAATATAAACATGCTAGAGAGTAAGATACAGGATCTGAAGAAATAACATGATGAAAAAGAGAGAGATTGTAAGTAAATAGCTACAATATATAGAGAACTATCAATGACTAGTGATTCAGAGCACAAGATGGTTATGTAAACGGCACGATGTTGTACACGAGTAATCTACAGAGGTTGTACACGAGTAATCTACTGGATTGATTACATAACCACTTCTACTCCCCCGCCCCAATCAATACACAAGGATCAAGCTAAGTTATGTTATTGCACACGAAGTATAGTCACACACGAGATCATGTGAATACATGAATATACACGATTTCACACGATTTGTACACGAATGTCACGAATACAAGGAGTACACGATGCTCACGATAAAGTACACGAACACGAATACCCGATGTATCCGCTAAGGGGATAACATCGCACAACAAGATCCATATAGTACTAATCCGTGTTTCCAACGTGTCAGCATCATGTAAAGTAATCTAAAGCAGTAAATATAATCCTAAACAAGATATGAAATGATCAGAGAATGTACTCGCCTGGTGTCTGAATGTCCAAAATAAATATACTGTTCGAGGAGAGGTGTCTGGCTCCTAATCAGAAGAACACAAGTCACAACATGTCCAGAAGGGTAATATAAAGTACTACAATGCATTCTACATGAATCTAGGTCAAACTAGGCCAAAGTCAACCCTTGGTCAACTCTGGTCAGCTGCACTAGTAAAACTAGGTCATGTCCTAACCCAGCAAGTCTTACGAGGCCTAACCAAGACTATCCTAGCAAGCACACATCAATACAAGGCTATACAAGCCAACATACACCCAACTCTATATAGCATGCAATTATTCAATACTCAAATAGGCAAGAATTCACATTGGATATACACTAGGTAATCTATTACTTTAAGCTATATATGTCTAAACATATATACACATACATATATTGGTATTCAACATTAGGTCTATAATCATGGCATTTCAAATGGTTATAAAAACTTATACATTACAACACAATATGCTAACATATATATATATAATATACATACATAGCTAAGTTAACTATATTCATAAATACTTATTTAAGAGGCTATGTGTGTGTATGTGAACATGGCAAAGGGGCAAGTGAGGGTTAAATGGGCATACATAGTGTATACGTATCAAAGAGTGTCAAAGTGTAAGTGAACAAAGTGTCAAGTGTGATAGTGTCAACATAGTGTAAGGGGGTACATGAGGTAATATAGGATTTGTGTTAGCATAGAACATTACATCTCATTAACTTGTATATTGCATACATTACATCTATTATTATATTACATTCATGCTTGCATTCATTTATCGTTCATTTATTCTCTTGCACTACTATATGCACCATACATTACATACTATGGAACCTACATATTCATTACAAGCCATACTTATACATGCTTACATTAGATAGGATACTTATACCTCATACATCATTTATTTAACCATTTACTCATGCTTGCATTCTCCATTTAATTACATAATGTATATACATTAACATGGGTTAAAATCAAATAGAATATTATATTACACACAAGGGTGCACAAAATGCATATACCGAATAGTAACTCCTACTAATAATCAATACTGTACCATCTCAGCATGAATTAAAATCTAGGATTAAAGTATGTTATAGATCTATGTGTTAGCTTTCCGAAACTTCAAACGGATCGCGTTTTTGTTTTCGGAAACTCCCGGAATCGCAAAAACACCGAAAACGCGTTTGTCTTTCGTACAGCTGACACTCAAATAATTCTCCAGAAAGTTACAGAAAGAATTAGGCCTATTAATACATGTTTTTGGAAAGCTAACATCAATACGCTTCTTTTTAAAAAAAATGGGAGATTAAACCGAACTTTGAGCTAGAAGTTATGATATTTCTAAGTTTGGGCTAAAATTAAAAACGTGGATAAAAATCATGACGGATTTAGATAGTTTGAGCAAAAAGAATACACAATATATATATCCTAATTATCCACAACAATAATGACAATAATAATATGAGAAACCACACTCACAAACTTGATTATATAATCATCATAAACCATTTATTACATATATAAATATAGATACACTCTCATTACAATATATATATATATATATATATATATATATATATATATATATATATATATATATATATATATGTATATATATATACATACACAAATCTATATATGTAACATGAACACATCTATAAGAGATACATGAATGAAATGTAAAGTACTCAAGAACACATCTCTACATATTCAAATCTGAGATTTAATATGAATTAATTTATTTAATCAATATTTTAAATATAAAGTGTGTCCAAGTTTGGGGGTTTTTCCCATGAATACAAGACACAACAATAATACAATAGAAATCCCTAAAGGACACATAATGGACATAAGCGGACACAAAATAGGGATACAATAATGGGGGTCATTCCTATGGTTAAAACTTTCCTAAATACAAAATGGAGAAATAAAAGAGAAGGAAATATTACCTAAAGGAGAGAAAATCCAAGGAGAAAGGCTTCTTCCTTGGGAGAGCTTGAGAGCACTTGGGGAAGAAGACTTCTCAAAGAAAGGAAATGAGATGGGAGTCCTATTAGGGCCGGCCACAATGGTTATCCCCCCCTTCATTGAATATTACAAGTTTGCCCCTCCCTTAGTTACAAGTGTTTAAAACAATTTTGGTTAGGGTTTGGGGGTAAAAGGGTCAAATAAAAAAACTCTAAATGGTTAACCTAATAATTAGGATTGACTAATCTTTCTAACATGACTAATTAAAATGTGGGAGATGGCTAACTAATGCATGGGTCCAACTAGAGTCTAAGTTACCCCAGGTCCCCGTTACAAGTCGGATTGAGATAAAATTCGAACACGACTCAAATAACCCCAAAACAATATCATAAATAATAAAATAAATATCAAAATAATTCAAAGAGGTCAAATGCAAAATATCCTTAGGCCAGAAATGACATTAAAATATCATAATCACATGGTTAGGCTCTAGGTCAAACAGTCTCTAGGGTATCACTAGCAAAACGTCAAAGCCACAAGTCACTGATTTAAATAATTTTAAAATGATTTAAAATTACCAAAATCATATCATAAATTAAATATTTTTATTAAAATAATTATAAACTTGAAATTTCAAAATTAATCTCATTTGGAAAACTGGGTGCTACAACTCTACCCACCTTAGAAAAATTTCGTCCTCGAAATTTAAGATCGATAGTAAACCTTCTATAGCCTCTAACCTGCCCAACATCTAAGGTAACACTTCCTAACACTGGAATAATAAATGAACATCTAAATAGTGTTAATCTAGGAATACCTCCAACACTGCTCTGCTGTACGGCGGTAATGGAACTTCAATAAAATATGGACTGTAACCTATATCCAAGGGACTGGACCTATGTTAAAGTGGTCTTAACTAAGGATGAAAAGGAACTGATCATAGGCTATAGGTATGCTCAAACTATTATCTTCCTATTAACCATCTATTAATACATTCTGTTACCATAGGAACGATGCGTTACTAAGACATATAGGCCCCTATCTCTCATAACACATTTATACTCACCAAAAGACTAGTACATCCTATCAAGGCTGATACTATAATCTCTCATAAATCTCATAAGCTACATGTTTATAGACACACATCCCTACATCAAGGACTAACCTATATATATCTACAACTGATACTAATGGGGTGACGTCCCTATTTCCCAACAATCAAGGTCTAAAATTTTTTATCTAAATCATGCAATTTGAAGGAATAGTATACAAGGTCAGGGCATACCGTAGCAATGGCCTCCGAAGGGTGATACATGGATGCCCATAAATGGGTGATTCTGGAAATGCCTATAAGTGGGTAATTCAAGGAGACTCTGTGATCATGAGTGTACATGTCACAAGTGATCAATAAACCAAGAAGCATAGTGATACACAATATAAGTGAAACGCACAGAACATGTAATCCGATGCTCCTAAAGGATAACATCTCAAGAAAGAATCCATGTAGTACCAATCCGTGTGACCAACGTGACAGTATCAAGTAAAGTAATTTAAAGCAAAAAAATAATTCTAAGCAGGATATGAAATGATCAGAGAATGTACTCACCTCGATTGGTTGGAGTCAACGTGCACGATACAGATATGTCAACATGAGGTAGGTACCATGCTAAGCTCCATAGAGGGTCCCAGACGACGACACGGGCAGTCCCAATGAGTCCAGAATAGTCCAAATAGCCTAATTTGGTATATAAAAGTCTAAAATCAGGGTTTGGTACGATAATCAATCAAGAAATAGAAAATGACTATCATAGTCACGATTTATGATTTCAGAAAAATATAATTAAATAAATATAATAAATTTTTTTGAAAATCCTTATAATGTTAAAAACTATATCTGTATTAATCAACATATTTTAGATAATATTTCAAAACCCAGAAAATCATTTCTGTACTAATATTCCTATTTTATCAAATATGAATTTAGGTCAAAACTTACTAATAATATTTTAGAAATATTAATATATATTTTATATAATTTCAAATAAGAAATATTACTAGTAACGATAAAACTAATAATAAAGTACAATAAATACACATTATATACATGTATACACCACTCACATATACATATTATGGCCCAAAACCTATTAATAGTAATTATAAATCTTAAAATCATAATTATTAACTAGAAATAATAATAACAATAATTACCCTCATTATTACCACCAATTTATACTATATATAAATTAACACATAATCTATTATGCAACTAGCATATAAACTAATATGTAACTATTATACATTATATTATAAACTAATATATATTAACAGGGCTGATCCCTTATATTATAAACTAACGTATATTAACATATATTATAAACTAATATATATAGTAGATATTTCTATTATAGTTCTCTCTCTATTTATATACTGTATTTTTTCAGTACATGTATCTTACTTTACTGCATGATTATATTTTCTAACCTGCTATGATCTGTTGAGATGTACTGTGCTCGCTCCCGTCCTGACTGGACCTGTTGATAAATTTTATAGATAGCTTGGAGGTTGCCTGCTAGCCTAGAGGAGACACATTAGAGGTTGTTTAGATAGTTATTTCAGTTGTCTGGAGTTGTATTTACTTTATGGATTACTATATTTGAGCTTTGAGATGTATTTCTGGGTTTGTGTATCTTAGACACTTAGACTTCTATCTGCTGTATCTCTTTTGGATTTCATGTTTTATCTATCTTCCTTTATGCTATACCTTAGATGTGATTGAGTTTACATTCTGTTATGTCACCTCCATTCGGGGATTATAAACTGCTTATCCTTATACTGTTAGATGCATGAGACCTAGGACAACGTTCTACCGCCGACACTGCGGTGTAGGCTGGACGTTGTTACGTTCTCGTGCCCTTACTCTAGGGTGCGGGTCGTGATAGAAGTACATTAGCAGACATGTAAATGTACCTAGAAATATCTCTAAAATGTTTATTCTTGCCTGATAGCAGTCGCACAATTCACGTGCGGGGTGCCGTATTTACCTCCTAGCCGTTTACATGTAGAAAGTGTATTTCAAATCACTTGTTAGATATAGTCTTGCTGCATTACAATATCTTGTCATTACTTATCTTGTGTACCATGTCTCGCTGCTTTTACTCGCATGATTCCTACCATGATTTCCTGTTTATCCCTTATCATGTATCTCAGTATTATTACAGATTTATGGATTTCGTCATTTATTAATTCTGTTATGAGATTGTACTCGTTCCATTCCTGACTAGGAACGAACATTGTTCAGGTTTAGCCGCGATCACTCTTAGCACTGGGAAGGCATAGGTATACTTAGGTCAAACTAGATAGTGGAACTAGCTGACTTTACTATTTTGTGAGACATTGTATTTTCTTTCAAATATAAATATTGTAGATGTTGTTATAAATTTAGAAATGTGAATGAGCAATAAAGTTTATTTTGAGCATTTATTTCTTGCGGGCTTGATAGCGTTCTACCGTCGACTCTACGGTGTAGGCTGGCTTGAACACGTCTCGTATCCGAAAAGCGGGTGTAGGTCGTGACAATTCCCCTTTGAAGCATCGGGCTTCCCCAACAGCGAACCTTTCTCCTGCCAAGAAGGTCAAATGGGTGGCATTCAAGCGTCCTTCTTCGTTGCGGCTGAGTGCACCGCCTGTTGCATCAACTTCATAGGTATATTTCAGTTTTCCTTTGATTCAAATTTTCACCCGCAATTTTTTACTTATCATTGCTACACTGATGCAGGCGAAGGAGAAGTCGAGGAGGTCAGAGGAGGATCACGTCCCTGAAGATGACCCAATAGCTGCAGCAACTTGGAATGTTCAGCCAAAGGAGGTTCCTTCGTTTGTCTCGTTTGATTATAAGACTCATGACTTTTTGTAGCTCATGGCTTCGTATCATGAAGCGGCTTCTGTTGTGATACCCGGGGTTGGCCTCGCTTTTTGCGAAGGCATAGTTCGGGAACCGCGATTTGAAACGGGTTGTTCGGTCGAGGGTGCTGAAGGTACTGTCGTTGTTTTCTTAGGGAGCCTCCTCTTCATAGAGGCAACAGGGAAACTGTGTTGGAAGAATTAGCCCTGGTGTACATCAGACCTCGATCCCGGGTGGTAGTTGAGGAGAACGCTGAAGATTCGATGGCAGATATTGCTGACGAGCAGGCTGGCCGAGCTATTGTGGCCGCTGACGAGCAGATTACATAGATTCCAACCAAGGTGGTCACTGGAATGGCAGTCGATGGTGCTGCTGATGAGCCCGTCGATGAAACCCCTAGGAGCTCGGTCGAGGAGACTGGTGAAGAATTGGTCGAGAAGATTGCCGATGAGCCGGTTGCTGAGGTTCTAGCCAAGGAGATCGTTGAGGAGTTGGTCACACCGACCATTGATAAGGCGGTCACTGAGATTTCTCAGGGTCTAGTTCACGTAGCTTTGGTCACGAAGGTGGTTGATGAACCAGCGAGGGAGCCAGCTGGAGAGCCGGTTATACATCAGACAGTATTAGCTCACATCACCCCTATACCGCTGACGATCTCCGGCGATCTCCGGCTGCAATACCTAGACGCGTGTTGGCTACCGTTGTTATTCTGGGACCTTCTATTACGGCATCTCTAGTGACCCCGATGAGTTTGGATGACAATATATATATACCAACCTTATTTTGGGCACAATTCGTCATGTTTGATGCGTAGTATAGCGGGTGTCTTGTGGGGCAACCAATTTCTTAGACGAGCCTGGTCTATAGCGAGGGCCCAATTGGTGTCCTTGTATGACTATCCAGAGTGTGAGGCGAAGGCGGACGCGATAGAGGATCTGTTGGCGGAATTGAAAGCCACCACCTCAGAGCTTCACAATCTTGAGCACGGTCTTTCAACCCCAGTTGATATAGAGCTAGAGAAAATGGCCTATGAAGTTTTCCAGCACGAGCAAAAATGTCAGGCCCTGACTGTCAGACTTGTCAAGGTTGAGGCCCAAATTAAAGCAGTGACTGACGCCGAAGAGGCTCAAGACAATGTCGTACATCATCGGAAGAACATTGTAAGGCCCTCCTGGAGCAGATCCAGAAGTTAGAAGAGACTTTGGCTCTCGCCGAGAGTGTGTTGGAGAAGTCGAAAGACCAGCAGGTGGTCCGTCGTCGACGCTCTAAGACCCTGGCTCGATAGAGGAAAAGTATTAGCGTTCGTCAGACGGAGCTGGCCCTTGCACGCTAAGACCAGTCCCAGCTCGAGGACAAAGCCGCTTGATGTCAGAAGGCAGAGCGTCGAGCCAAGGTACTAGTTGGGCCGCAAGTTGCTCGTCTGAGGATCCGACTAGAAGAACTCCTACATCGGTCTTCTCAATGCTGATATCCTTTTGTCTTTTTGTCTCTTGCTTTTCAAGAGACTCTTTTGTTACAGAAGAAAGAAAAACCTTTCCATTTTATAAATAAATTTTTTGACTTTGTTCCTCTGCTTGTCCTTTTGTTGTATACTGTCTTGTACAAGAGTGAGAAGTCCCTCAAAGATAGTACGACGTGGGGGGATAGAGATAACTCTGCTGGGGATAGGGTGTTCTACTCAGAGGTTATATGGACATGGTAAACACGGGATTTTTGGTGGTAGAATCGTCCTTACTCAGAGGTAATATGGACATGGCAATGATAGACTCTACTGTGTATAAAACGTTTCAAATGTAGTATGGACGTAAAAGGTTCTATAGATAATTATGACAATCACAGGGTATTGTCATGGGAGAGATGTCTACTCAGAGGTAATTTGGACATGGTAGGCACAATCTTTAATGGGGTGTAGAATAACAATTTAGAGGTACTATGGACGTGAAATGTTTTCTAGATAGTTATGACAACCACGGGATATTGTCATAGGAGAGATGTCTACTCAGAGGTAATATGGACATGGTAGGCACAATCTTCAACAGGGTATAGAATAATAATTCAGAGGTAGTATGGACGTGAAATGTTTGCTAGATAGTTATGACAACACAAGGTTATCATGGAAGAAACGATTACTCAGAGGTAATATGGACGTGGTAGACGTGAACTTCATTAGGGTGTAGAATAACAATTTCAGAGGTAGTATGGTCCTGAAATATTTTCTCTACTAGGGAAAAATAAAGAGGTGAATTTGTTAATAGAATTTATGAACTTTCGTGGGGGATGGAAAAATATATGTCGGTTTGGAGTTCAGACGTAGTATTTTCTCAGGAACATCCCATTGATTGGCATCACTATCAAGTCGCCGTTGGGTTTGGCCAGTCGGTAGGGCCCATTGGAGTAAACTATCTCTATGATGAACGGTCCTTCCCACTTGGGCTTGAACTTCCGAACCGTCTTATGAGTCATCACCATCAGTCTTCAAATTGATAAGACGAGGTCACCTACTTAGAATGTTCATTCCTGGACCTTTTTTTGAAGGCCCCGGAAATTCGAGCTTGATAAAGCTCGATCCGTTGCTGAGCTAGCAGATGCTTTTTGTCTAACGTCTCTAACTCTTATAGCCGTCGGCGTTGATTGTCTTCATGGTCAGCTGGTAAGTGATGGCTACCCGTAAAGACGAGATCTGGATCTCCTGAGGGAGCACTACCTCACACCCATAGATAAGGGAAAATAGTGTTGCCCATGGGTATCCGGACAGTCATGCAGTAAGCCCAGAGACATTCGCCCAGCTTCTCATTCCAGTCATGCTTATTAGAAGTTATCACTTGCTTGAGCAGCTTGACAATAGTCTTGTTGAATGCTTCAGCCAGTCCATTTGCTGCAGGATTATAAGTCGTTGATGCCACATTCTGTATTTGAATCTTATCACAGAACCGATAGAATGCATGGCTCCTGAACTGAGGGCCGTTGTCGTGGATAATCCTTCTGGGAACTCTGAAGCGGTAGATGACGTGATGTTTAACATAGTTAATCACGTTTGAGGTTTTTACCTCAGCCAGAGGTACTGCTTCTACCCACATAAAAAAGTAGTCAGTGATGGCGAGGATGAACCGGTGTCCTTTGGAGGATAGTGGGCTAATCGGCCCAATGATGTCCATTCCCCATGCTTCAAATAGCCGCGACCGCTGTAGGGTGTAGAAACTCAGAAGGTAGGTGGATGAAGTCAGCATGAAACTGACATATCCGGTACTTTTTTGTATAATCTACGGTATCTGCCATCATAGTAGGCCAGTAGTAGCCCATGCGACGCAGTCGGTCCCGTAACTTAGGACCTTGCTGATGGGCTCCGCAGGTGCCATCGTGTGCCTCTCGGATTGCCTCCTATGTTTCTGTATTGGATAAATATCGCAGGAGGAGCCCGTCATATGAACGACAATACAATATTTTGATAGCCAAATCATAGAAGAACCGAAGCTAGCGTCTCTTGACAGAAGTAGCATACTTCGGGTCTTCGGGTAGGACTCTGTAGACTGCGTAGTCTATGAACGGGAATCGCCAGTCCCGAACATCCACATTAATGTTGGTTTGTACTAAGTAACTGAGACATGTATATAGATTGTTCTACGGGCTAACTAGCTCTCGACCCATCATCGTGACGGTATATTAGGTTCCAACAGAAACTGCTAGAGAAGCGGCGAGGCCAGCGAGTGCATCGGCCTCCAAGTTTTGCAATCGAGGTACAGTGTTCTATAAATAACCATGTGAAGGTAGAAATAATATCGATTGATGCCTGGTAGTAAGGAACCAGATCTTCATGTCGGACTTCGTATTATCCTCGAACCTGGTTGATAATCAATTTCGAGTCGTCATAGGCTTCAATACAGTCAACCCTGAACTGTTTAGCGAGTTAGAGCCCGATGATGAGGGACCTCATCATTAAACTCAACAAGGTTATTGATGCATGACTCCATGAGAGAATATGCACGGTAGATGATTAGGCCGTCGAAAGTAATAAGAACGACTCCGACCCCTGTGATGATCTCGTCCTTTGGTCATGTTCTTGAAGTGCCATGGAAGAAAGTGTGTCAAACAGGGTTATCTGGGATGGCATTGGACTCTAGGACTTCATCGGGAATGTCTTCGTAGAGCTTTGATGTCTCTGGCACAGGGTGTGCCACCAAGAAGTCGGCCAATGCTTCGCCCTTGACTGCCTTTTGTGGGACGAACACCATGTCATAAAGAGTCAAGAATATCGCCCATGTGGCTAATCGTGAGTTTAAAGCCCCTGGCTTGGACATAAGGACTCTGAGGGGGTTGATACTACAGACGACGTGGATTGTCTGTCCGGCCACATAATGGCACATCTTTTGGATGGTGAAGAGCAGAGCAAGACACTCCTCTATAGGATTATACTGATGCTCGGCTCCAATCATGGTCCTGCTGAGACAGTAGATTGCCTGCTCGTGGCCTTAGTTGCTTCTCTGGGCTAGCAAAGTACCGAGAGAATGGTCCATAGCTCGGACATATAGTAGGAAGGGCCTCCCCACGACCGGTGCCATAAGTACTAGAGGACTAGTGACATATTTTTTGATGTCGTCGAACGCGTGCCGACATTCTTCGATCCTGACATACGAAACTCTTTTCTTCATGAGTTTGGTGAAGGGTTACATCGACCAGAGGGATTTTCCATGAATCTTATGATATATGCTAAACATCCTTGTAGTCCACGAAGCTCACAGAGATTCTACGGGGGAGCCATGTCCAAGATCGCCTTAGTCTTCTCATGGTCAATATAAATACCCTTGGTTATGACGATGAAGCCCAAGAATGTGCCACTGGAGACTCCAAAGAAAGACTTGATTGGATTCATTTTTAGTCGATGTGTCCACATCAAGTCGAACACCGTTCTCAAGTCGTCCAAATGGCTGGATTTCTTCTTGTTTTTAACGGTAATGTCATTAACAAAACATTCTACCATTTTTTGGAGGTGTTTAGGGAATATGGAGCTCATAGTCCGCTGGTATGTTGCTTCCATATTCTTCAACCTGAAGGGTATTATCGTGTAATAATATATCCCTTTTTGAGTCCGAAATGAACTATGCTTTTCGTCTTCATAGAACATCTTGGTCTGGTTGTAGCCTGAAAAACCATCCATGAAAGACATGCGCTCGAAGCCACAAGTGTTGTCAATCATCACGTTGGTGATCGGGAGGGGGAACTCGTCTTTTGGACAGGCCGAGTTGAGATCCCTGAAGTCTATACAGACCCGAACCTTTCCGTTCTTCTTGGTGACTGGAACAATATTGGCCACCCAACCCAAATTTTGCTCATTGTGAATAAAGCCACTCTCTATGAGTTTATCGACTTCTTCTCGATAACATTCATGTTGTTGGGGAAGAAACGACGTTGTTGTTGTTTGACAGGCTTAGTATCGGGTAAGAAGTTGAGACGGTACATAGCGACTTGTGGGTCTAAATTTGGTATGTCTTCATAGCTCCAACAAAAACATCGATGTACTCTCAGATAAGCTATATCAGAGATTCTTTGTCTTCTCCAATCAAGCTTTTACAGATGAAGATGGGCTTAGGGGAAGCCTCATCTCCCAGCTCGACTTGGATGACTTCATCTTCAGTGGAAGATTCATGCTGCTTGAAGCGCCATTCCCATTGTTATCCCAGGCATTGTGCCTAGGGTTCATCCTTGAAGAATTTGAGTATTTGGTCTTCATCCTCGATTGGAAGATCTGTAGAGAATATTTTAACGGGCAGTATCCTTTTGAAGTCTTGGCCGATACTACTATCAGGGTCCCAGGTTGAGCAGTTGGAGGAATGTGAATGCATCAGGACCTCCGGCTCTAAGTTCTTTGAAGTTGTTATGGGTGTAAGGTAACCAACCTCTGGCGAGTATGTTGGTTGTAATTTTGGGACTATCCCTTTGGAGCTCGAAGTCGTAAAGGAAGGTCGACCATTAATAGTTCAGTCCTCTGTCGCTATTCAAGTCGTAACCCATCTTTTGAATAAGGTGTTTGGTTTGAGCAGTGTAAAGGTAGAGTTGCATCTTGTCGTTATCGGGTTCTCTTCTGCCGGAGCTAGCCATTGAGGATGCTCCAATCGACCGAAGATGATGGGTTTTCCTCTTTTTCCTTGCTAGAACCAAGAATAGGCACCTAGGGGAGCGACAACTCGGCTTACGAGATTAATGGTTGTCACTTGTGTTTGTAGCATATAGAGAGCGTTATCTAAGAAATACTTAGTGTTCTAGTATGCACATGAGTAATTCAAAGACAAATTTCTATTAATGAAATGCGAAATCTTATTCCGAGGGATTATATCATCTAAAGAATGTGCCTCGGTATTAGCGTATATGTAGTCTCCAACTCTTTATCTGTGAGCACTAAGGCCGCCATGAAAGGAAGTAAAGGAGGTTTCCCCTTCAACTTGACTACCAAAGTAGTTATAGTCAGATGTCCTGCCACTGTTTGCCATTGATTATAAAAGAACAGAAATTTTTATAGGAGGACTGGACTTTTACTTCACAATACAAACTCGCTCGTACAAAAGAGAGCATAGGAACAAATCTAGGAAAAGCAACCTAAAGTACAATTGTTTATTTTTGATTCTGGAGGGTGACGGTAGAGGCTCGGGAGAGTGACGGAACTCTGCCTAACTCCTTGGACGATCGAACGCAGCTTCGGCTCCGGGGAAGAAATTCTTTTTGTGTGTGCGGGGGTTGCTAGCCTCTCTGCTCGGGCTCTGTGCAACTGCTCCTCTGTGCCTGTGCTCGTCCCCTGCCTCCTTTTGCTATTTATAGCAGTGGGGTGTGCAGTAATTGCCCCTTGAAATGTGGGTGGTTAGGGATTCTTTAAGATTTGCCTTGATCCTGTTTGTTGAAAACAATCCGGGTTATTTATGTTGATTGCAACAAATCTGCATCATTTATTGGGAGTTGATCTGGACAGTTATGATGATTGCAATAAATCTGCATTGGGCAGTTATGATGATTACAATAAATCTGTATTATTATGATTTGCTGGTAGCAACAAATCCGAGTGGATAAGTCTTGGTCAATCTCTTGCCACGTATCCCAACTGCCTTATGTCGGTTGCCATAAATTGAATTGTTAGGATTTGATCAACTCCTGCCACGTGTCCCAACTGCTGCAAGCCGCATGGAGGACTGTCATAGTTGAGCCGCATGAGTGTGGCCTTTAACTGAACCGCATAAGGGTGGCCTTATCTGAACCGTATGGAAGTCCTTTAATCTGAGCCGCATAGAAGTCCTTTAATCTGAGCCGCATAGAAGTTTTTAATCTGAGCGCATGGAAGTCTTCACAACTGAGCCGCATGGAGGTCCTTACAACTGAGCCGCATGGAAGTCCTTACAACTGAGCCGTATGGAAGTCCTTACAACTGAGCCGCATAGAAGTCCTTACAACTGAGCCACATAAAGATCTTTGGAAATGGGTGGATTGTGCCAGCTATAAATATTTCCTCGTTTCTCTAGGAGCACGTCAAGAGTCATAATTTCACCTTTATGTCAGAGCTGTCAATCCGTTGTGTCAGGGTTGCTGCATTGTGTCAGAGCATTTAATGAGCCAACTGCACAGAGTAATGATGGCCAGTTGTAGATGCCTACTTTGAACTGCATAGAGCCACGGGCCTCTTTTGAGCCGTATTGAGCTATGTGTACTTTCCAGCCGCATGAAGCCTTAGAGACTTTTGAGCCGCATGAAGCTCTAAGAGACTTTTGAGCCACATGAAGCTCTAAAGGACTTTTGAGCCGCATGAAATTCTAAAGGACTTTTGAGCCGCATGGACTTTCCTGTTCCTTTTCCATGCTTTAAAAGACCCCCTTCAAAGTTTTCAATTTGTAAAATTAAAATACTTTGAATAAGAAGCATGGCTATGCATAAGCTCCTCGTGCCGTATAGTCTCTTCGGGCCATATGTGATGTTCTGGCCGCATGGGCTGTTCTGTTCCACGTAGGCATCTTATTTATTTGCCTTTGATTTGCTTTGATTTAAAGCCGTCTTTTGGGATAGGATCCCAAGAGTCAGATTTAATATTTAGATTTTTGCCTTAATGATTAGGATTAATCTTTTCGCATGCAGGGGTTAGAAATCCAAGAGTCGGCTTTGCTTTCTAGGCGACGCGTCATGTGAAGCGTCCCTTGATCCGCACGCCCCCTCCATCAGCCTATAAATATGGGTTCTTTGGGGGAGAGAGAATGTTTACTTTCTTTTCTCTTCAACTTTTTTTGCCCTAGTTGCCGTCGTCTTCTCTCTCGATCATCGATCAACAATGGCCCCCAAAGCTTCCTCTAGCACTGCGGCGAAGGGTAAGGGAGCGACTTCTTCGTCGATTGAGGCATCCACAGCTCATCCTGACGTCCACCCGCCATTGATGGTAAGGATTATGTGGAAGACCGTATGCTTCAAACCCTAACAAAAATGGCCTGCTGCATTTTTTATGCACAAGCCTTTTCTTCTTGGCATTTAATGCGTCCTTCTTCTTCATTGAACTGCCCAAGTATGGGCCGCATGAACTTCTCATGTCCGAGATGCATGGGGTATGCCCCATGTCTGAGCCGTTTGAGGATCGCTTTATGACTAAACCGTATAAGCACCTTTAAAATAAACCCATGAAGTCCCACTGAACAGAACCGCATGAGCTCCTGATGAACTGGGCCGCATAAGCTCTAACAGATCAGAGCCGCATAAGCTTATCTGTACTGGGCCGCATAAGCCCCACTAAATAGTTCGCATAAGCTCATCTGAACTCGGCCGCATGAGACCCCGCTGTAACACCCAGTTTTCTGAAATTAGGATATTTTGAAAATTTATTATTTTTATTATTAAATAATGGTGATTTAGTCATGTTATGAATTTTGGTGATTTTTAGATAGTTTAAAACTATTTTCTAAGTCATGGCTTATGACTTTGGTTAACTACTAGTGTAACCCTAATGTAACCCTAAGATTATATGAATTAGAGACTAACTATGACCATATGAGCCTAACCATGTGAGTAGGATATCAAATTACCACTTTTTAGTCAAAAGGGTATTTTGGTAATTTATTAGAATTTATTTGGATTTATGTAATTTATTATTATTTAATTAGTTGTTAAGTGTCATGTTAGCTCCTAACCTAGTTTAGCACTAATCGAGGTTGGCAACTAATCTAGAAGACTAATATTAGATGTTAGCTTATGTGTAAAAACTTAGGTTGGAAATATCTAAGATACTACTTTCTTAGATATTTAGAAAACCTAGAAATATCTTTCCCCTTAGTCAAAACCTTAAGGGCTAAGTTTGTAAGGTCGAAAGGAACCCTAATATCTACCCATACCCTTCCCATGGCAGACAAACCCTAGCCCCCATCATATATATGCACCCCCTCATCATTCATGCCATTTTACATACACCCTAAAAACTAGTTTTTCTACAACTTCACACCCTCACCATTTAATCATTTTGACTCCAATTGAGCGTAGTTTCTTGCATTGGACTCCCCTACACTAGAGGATACCAGTTATGGCTTGCTAGCAAGGATTTGTGGAGCTTTGGACATTGGGAGTTGAAGGAGGTTTTTATTCAAATAGGCCTATTATTGAGGTTTTCCACTCAATAGGTAACATGCCCTAAAAACCTATTAATATTGTGTTTTCTCTTCATGGTTGCATGCATCTGGGTACCATGGACCTGTAGGCCAAGTTTGGTAGGATAAATTGGGTTTGGTGCCCGTATCGGACACGTATCTGTGTGTTTAATTCAGTGTTTGATGAATTACCACTAGAAACCAAAACTGTTTCTTCCAAAACAAATTACATTTTTGGGTAGCCCTAGACATCCTGAATCCAAAACCCTAGGACTGACCTCAATTTTGAGTCGTATCCGTGTCCAAAACGGACACGAACACGCTGCATGACATAGTGTACACAGCCAAGTTTTGGCTACTGACACGGCCTTCGTGTCATGTCTAGATGCGACGTGGACACGAAGTGTCATGCCAAAACCCTAGCCCTAGACCTAGGCTATACCCTGACACAAGCACGACACGTATCCATGCGTGTGTCGTGTCCATGAGGATCCGTCCTCGCTGTACGAGACCGCACCATGCTCGCGTTCAGTCCCCTGCTGCTCGGGGCACACGTAGGATACGAACGACAAGTGGAGGGGTGACACTTGGTGGACACGAGGGGCATTGTCTGCAAACATGTCCCCCAAGTTTCGTGGCTTCTAGTGTTGTGTCGGACACGAATTCGTGTGTGCATCGATTTTACACTGTCAGCACACACGAGAAATTTGGGCTCTGATACGGGCTTGGACACGACACTGTACGACACCTGGACACGGGACAGGCTGCCTAACATGTATACCAAACCTAGGCGAACCTAGACACGTGACAACGAGACACGAGAACACGTGTGCCGTGTCCTAGACCTAAGTGAACACGTGCGCGACACTGTTACAGTCTGTGTTACCCGATTGGGTTTTTAGACACCTGGACACGTCATGTCGTCGTGTGGACACTTAAGGACACGAGGGACACGAGTATACCTAGGGGCACGATTACCAACCTTTAGGTTTGGGTATTAGTTAGGTTTTGTGTGTTAAATTTGGTTTTCCCCCTTTACCTACACTATGTACTGTGTAATCCAGTTTCTGGTATTTTTTAGATTTTAGAAATGGTTTTCAAACTAAATTTTGATATATATATATGTATAATTGTGTGTATATATATATGTATGTATATATGTATATGAGTGTGTAGGTGGTGTCTTAGAGTAATGGATATGTATATGTAGATATGTGTGTGTATATAAATAGGTATACATATATGTATGTGTGTGTCCCCCTTTCTCAGAATTTCTGAGATAGACCCCCCCTTTCACAGTCCACATGCACCACTGCCTCTTAACCCTTTCTAACCCTAATCCTAACCCTAAGCCTTCACTCCCTTCCCTCTCTCTCTATATATATGTTATGTATATATATAGTTATTTATATATATATTATATTGGTATATAGTTGAGTATATATGGGTTTATATATTATATATATATATTATATATATATATATATATTATATATATATATATCTATATATATATAATATAAGAAGGATAGGCATCCCCGTACTTTTTGCATCCCCAAGCATCCCCCCTATTTACACCGTTGGATGGTGCTTTAAGTCATCTAATCTTAACCGTTGATTTACCAATGGTTAAGATTAGATGACTTAAAGCACATCTAACGGATGTGAACATGGGGATGCTTGGGGATAAAAAAGTGCGGGGATGCCTATCCTTCCTCATATATTATATATATATATTATCTATATATATATATATATATATATATATAATATATTATATATATATATATTATATATGAAAATGTATATTTTATATATATAATATATATATATGAAAATGTATTATTTATTATATATGTTAGCTATCTATATATATATATATATGTATTATATATATATATATATATATATATATTTTGGTTATCTATATATAGTTGGTATATATGAGAGTATATATATATATATTTATAATGGGATATATATATATATATAAAAATATATATATATATATATATATATATTATATATATATATTATATATATATATTATGTATATATGTGGGTACTATATATATATATTTGGGTATTATATATATATATGTGGTACTATATGTTGATATTATAATATATATATATATATATATATATATATATATATATATATATATATATATATATATATATGGGTAGGTTATATTTTATAAAGATATAGATACCTATATGAGGTATCCTAGATACATGAGCCTATGACCTATGGCTAGTTTTGCCTTAGACTTGACCAAATTGACCTAGAAATGACTTGGATGAACTTAAAAGGACTATTTGACTAAGGTTTGACTAAACCCTAACTAGATGATTAGGTTAACCATATGGACTATGAAGGTAGTCCTATGTAGATTAAGATATGTATGGGGTTAAGTGGAATACTTAGAGGTTGTGTCATGGTTTGAGTTAGTCTTATGGAGTATTGACTTAGATAGTTGACCATTGACCTAATTACCTTATTGACTAGTCTATGATTAACCAAAATCTTAGTTCGTCTAGACTTTGACCTAGTTTGACCATATTGACTAGTCTGACCATTATTGACTAAACCCTAGATAACTTGACTAGTTTGGCTAGAATGTTTGACCAAGAGTTGACTTTAATCTAGATTAGACTTGTTTAACCTTGTTTGACCTTGTATGACTTAGTTTAACTTTTTGTGACCTAGTATGACTTAATTTGACTTAGTTTGACTGAAGAGTTGACCAAGTTTGACTTTGACCTAGATTGGCTTAGAAATCATATAGATTGTATTGTATCTTACATTTACCTTCATATTAGACATGTCATTACTGTATTGCTCTATTTTAGGACATTATGACCCTGGTACAGACATCTAATATTACACTACTCTTTTTAGAGTATCAGGCGAGTACATTCTCTGATAGATAGTTCTCTCATTTATTTGTCAATACTGTATTTCAGTTCTAGTTAGTTCTATGTGATTCTCTGTATCAACGCATATGGATATTTCTGGATTCATGTATGCGACACATACCTTACTTGCTGGCCTCTATTACTGGAGTCATTGGAATCATTCCGGAATCATTTCTGGAATCATCATGTATTGGCCGGACTCATCTCAATTCTTTTGTCGATTTTGGATTCACTTGCTGGACGGGGAAATATTGAGTAAGACATGTAGACATACCCCAAATCTGGAATCTCCAACTGGAATCTAATGGAAGCATAGCCATCTCTTGCCTGATCAGTGAGAGATGTACCTGATACCTACATCGTTTACATGTCGACCTCGGTATTTTAAAACACACTGTTAGATCATAGTTGGACTCACCCTGGATTCATTAATCACTGTTGGACTCATCTTGTACCGAAAATCATCTGGTATCGGATTATATGGACTGGACTCACACTAGGATTACATTAGACTTATATCGTACTGTCTGGACTCATACATATTATTCTAGTTCAGTTAGCTTTTTTACCTTCTTCATTGCCATGATTCTTATCTTGTTTTAGTTACCTTTCTTTTTTTATATCTTACTGTTTCTCTATGCCATCATTACCTGTATAAAACTGCCATGCTCATCAATAAACTGTCTATAACTGCTTTATAGTTTTTTTCATTTACTTAGGTTTTCTAGATTAGTTGTACTCGTTCCTGTCCTGATTGAACCTGTTAAAAATACAGATGATAATCCTGAGGACACATGCCCTACTTACCATAGACCTGGCGAGGGATTAGCTACCTTTGGTCTCGACTCTCTGGAGTGATTCAAGAGATTAGCTAGTAGACTACTTTAGCTTTCATGTTTTGACTTGTTGTATTAAGTTAAGATATTGAGTTTGTATTAAGTTTGTTTGAGATATTGTTGTATTATTTTAGTAGTTAGTTGTTGTTGTCTTTAATTCCTTAAGTATAACTTTTGTGTTATCTTATCGTGCTTTAGACTGTGATTCAGTATATCATATCCATTACTTGTCCTCCATTCGGAGCTGATATCTGGACAAGTACATTATATACACTGCATGAGATTAGTTAGCAACCTAGGACAGCTTTCTACCGTCGACACTGGGCGTAGGCTGGACGTACCCACTTCTCGTGCCCCTATACAGGGTATGGGTCGTGACACGTCTTTAGTGGTGGCCCATGCAGGTCGAGACTAAATTGTTTGGTTATGTTATTGTACCAAGCATGCCTGTAATTAGGAACTTAAGGTAATTAGACAACATTAGGAATGACGCTTAGAACACCTAGAGGAATACTAGGATTGCAACATAGGAAATACATCACATGCTTGCTATTATAATTAGATTTTCTTGTCTATGATTGTTTTGCTTTAAAGAGTCCTTATAAGTCCTTTTTATTGTAATTAGATGGTGCTTACTCGTTCATCCCAGTATGTCATACTTGAGAATGGCACACTCCCCATCCAGTCAGCTGACCAGTTGACTGATACACTTCCACCTCCCACCTACCACATTCCCCCACTCCACAAATCCACAAACCCAGATGCCTCTACTACCTTCCACCTCACAGTCCCAGCAGGACCCGATACTTCCACTGTCCCTATCACTATACCTACCCAGGCTTCCGTCACACTCGACGGGAACCAACTGCTCACTCTGATCCAGGGGTTCCTAACAACCCATCAGGAGCAGACCACCCTACTCTGCCAGAGCATGGAGCATTCTGAGGAACGTATCATGGTCCCACCACCTGTAGAGCCACGACAGAGAGCGGGGACGATCAAGGACTTCATGGGTCTGAACCCCAAGGAGTTCTTAGGGACTGAGTGCATAGTAGTAGCAGATGACTGGTTAGACTCGGTAGAGAGAAAGCTCATTGGAGTTAGGATGCCGGATGACCTCCAAGTCGAGGCAGCGGGATTTCGCTGATAGACATGGCAGGAGTTGGGTTCCAAAATGAGCCGCTATTCGCGAGAGGGAGGGCCACTTGGGATCAGTTCAAGACCCAGTTCAAGAAGAAATTCTTCTCGACCACAGCTAGGGTAGCCATGGGGGTACGATTCCAGAACATCCAGCAGGAGAACCGTTCTGTCGACGAGTATGCAGAAGAGTTTAGTCGTCTGAGCCGTTTCGCTCCTAGTCTGGTTGCTGACCCTGAGGAGATGACGCGTAGGTTTTGCCATGGTCTAGTTCCGATATTGGTATTCTTATAGTGGCGAACGGTATAACTGACTACTACCAGAGCTTAGAGTTAGCCCGGAGTATCGAGGAGCGGCTTCTGTCTTGCAAGAGGCCGGCTTCTGTACACATTGAGGGACCCTCCAAGCGTCAGGCTTTCCAGCAGAAAGTGCCGACGCCACACCAGCAGACATATCGTCCTCCCACACCACATTATTCGACCCCCCAGTTAGAGGCCCGGGACCCCGCGCAGCAGCAGAAGGAAGCTTTTTGTGTATACTGTAAGAGGCCACACTTTCAGCATCAGCAGAGGCTATTTCATCATACATCCAGCATCAGTATCGGGGTTAGGACCCATAGACGATCATTGTTCAAACTGCAGGAAGCAGGGACACCAGGAAGCAGTGTAGGAAGAGGCTAGGGGTTTGCTATACCTGTGGGTCTGATACCCACCAGAAGATGGATTGTACTGTTGCACCTCCTTATAAGGGTGCTAGGCCACCTGTAGCTCAGCACCAGAGGGGTGGAGCTTTTGCGATGACGGTCGAGAAGACCAACGCTGCAGGTGACGAGTTAGCAGGTTTGTATTTCCTGTTCTTCCTTTCCCATCTTGTTGTTTGATTCCATTAGTACCTGTCAGGATATGCTTGTGATATACTAGATAGTATAGTTACCCTGTTCGAGACTGTGGAATCACGACCAGTAGGACTATGATTGCATGTCATCTTTTGACTTTGATTGACTGGGGGTTTGACCTAGAAGGAGTACGACTATCTTAATTTCGATGCCAAAATTTTTCTAAGGAGGGTAGACTTGTAACACCCAGTTTTCTAAAATTAGGATATTTTGAAAATTTATTATTTTTATTATTAAATAATGGTGATTTAGTCATATTATGAATTTTGGTGATTTTTAGATAGTTTAAAACTATTTTCTAAGTCATGGCTTATGACTTTGGTTAACTACTAGTGTAACCCTAATGTAACCCTAGAGATTATATGACTTAGAGACTAACTATGACCATATGAGCCTAACCATGTGATTAGGATATCAAATTACCACTTTTTAGTCAAAAAGGGTATTTTGGTAATTTATTAGAATTTATTTGGATTTATGTAATTTATTATTATTTAATTAGTTGTTAAGTGTCATGTTAGCTCCTAACCTAGTTTAGCACTAATCTAGAGGTTAGTAACTAACCTAGAAGACTAATGTTAGATGTTAGCTTATGTGTAAATAACTTAGGTTGGAAATATCTATGATATTACTTTCTTAGATATTTAGAAAACCTATAAATATCTATCCCCTTAGTCAAAACCTTAAGGGCTAAGTTTGCAAGGTGGAAAGGAACCCTAATATCTACCCATACCCTTCCCATGGCAGACCAACCGTACCCCCCATCATATATATGCACCCCCCTCATCATTCATGCCATTTTACAAACCCTAAAAACTAGTTTTTCCTACAACTTCACACCCTCACCATTTAATCATTTGACTCCAAATTGAGCCTAGTTTCTTGTATTGGACTCCTCTACACTAGAGGATATCAGTTATGGCTTGCTAGCAAGGATTTGTGGAACTTTGGACATTGGGATTGAAGGAGGTTTTCATTCAAATAGGCCTATTATTGAGGTTTTCCATTCAATAGGTAACATGCCCTAAAAACCTATTAATATTGTGTTTTCTCTTCATGGTTGCATGCATCTGGGTACCATGGACCTGTAGGCCAAGTTTGGTAGGATATAGATTGGGTTTGGTGTCCGTATCGGACACGTATCTGTGTGTTTAATTCAGTGTTTGATGAATTGCCACTTAGAAACCAAAACTGTTTTCTTCCAAAACAAATTATATTTTTGGGTAGCCCTAGACATCCTGAATCCAAAACCCGAGGACTGACCTCAATTTTGAGTCGTATCCGTGTCCAAAATGGATACGAACACGCTGTACGACACAGTATGCACAACCAAGTTTTGGCTACTGACACGGCCTTCGTGTCAAGTCTAGACACGACGTGGACACGAAGTGTCATGCCAAAACCCTAGCCCTAGACCTATGCTACACCCTGACACAAGCACGACAGTATCCATACGTGTTCGTGTCCACGAGGATCCGTCCTCGCTGCACGAGACCGCACATGCTCGCGTTCATCCCCTGCTGCTCGGGGCATACGTAGGACACGACATGACACATGGAGGGGTGACACTTGGTGGACATGAGGGGGCAATGTCTGCGAATATGCCTCTACAGTTTCGTGGCTTCTAGTGTTGTGTCGGACACGAATTCGTGTGTGCATCAATTTTACACTGACAGCGCACACGAGAAATTTAGGCTCTGATATGGGCTTGGACACGACATTGTACGACACCTGGACACGGGACAGGCTGCCTATCATGTAGACCAACCCTAGGCGAACCTAGACACGTGACCACGAGACACGAGGACACGTGTGCCGTGTCCTAGACCTAAGTAAACACGTGCGCGACACTGTTACAGTCTGTGTAACCCGATTGGGTTTTTAGACACCTGGACACGTCGTGTCGCATCGTGGTGGACACTTAAGGACACGAGGGACACGAGTATACCTAGGGGCACGATTACCAACCTTTAGGTTTGGGTATTAGTTAGGTTTTGTGTGTTAAATTTGGTTTTCCCCCTTTACCTACACTATGTACAGTGTAACCCAGTTTCTGGTATTTTTTAGATTTTAGAAATGGTTTTCAAACTAAATTTTGATATGTTATATATGTATAATTGTGTGTATATATACTATATATGTATGTATAGATATGAGTGTTTAGGTGTGTGTCTTAGAGTATATGGATATGTATAATGTAGATATGTGTGTATATAAATAGGTATACATATATGTATGTGGTGTCCCCCTTTCTCAAAATTTCTGAGATAGACCCCCCCTTTCACAGTCCACATGCACCACTGCCTCTTAACCCTTTCTAACCCTAATCCTAACCCTTCACTCCCTTCCACTCTCTCTCTAAATATGTTATGTATATATATATATATGTTATATTATATATAATTATATATTGGTATATTAATTGAGTGTATATGGGTTTATATATATATGAAAATGTATATATATGTATATATGTTAGCTATCTATATATGTATATGTATTATATATATTTGGTTATCTATATATAGTTGGTATATATAGTTATATAATGGGATACATATATATATTATGTAAAATAAAATTATTATGTATATGTGGGTACTATATATATTTGGGTATATATATATGTGGTACTATATAGTTGATCTCTATCTATATATATATATCTATATATCTCTATATTCTCTATATATCTATATATCTCTATATCCTATATCTATCTCGTAGGGTAGGTTTTCTTTTATCTATCGATCTCGCTCTATACTGAGGTCTCCTATCCTGACCTATGACCTATGGCTAGTTTTTGGCTTAGACTTGACCAAATTGACCTAGAAATGACTTGGATGAACATAAAAGGACTATTTGACTAAGGTTTGACTAAACCCTAACTAGATGATTAGGTTAACCATGTGGATTATGAGGGTAGTCCTATGTAGATCAAGATATGTATGGGGTTAAGTGGAATACTTAGAGGTTGTGTCATGGTTTGAGTTAGTCTTATGGAGTATTGACTTAGATAGTTGACCATTGACCTAATTACCTTATTGACTAGTCTATGATTAACCAAAATCTTAGTTAGTCTAGACTTTGACCTAGTTTGACCATTTGACTAGTCTGACCATTATTGACTAAATCCTAGATAACTTGACTAGTTTGGCTAGAATATTTGACCAAGAGTTGACTTTAACCTAGATTAGACTTGTTTAACCTTGTTTGACCTTGTATGACTTAGTTTAGCTTCTTGTGACCTAGTCTGACTTAATTTGACTGAAGAGTTGACCAAGTTTGACTTTGACCTAGATTGGCTGACTTAATTTAGCTTCTTGTGACCTAGTCTGACTTAATTTGACTGAAGAGTTGACCAAGTTTGACTTTGACCTAGATTGGCTTAGAAATCATGTAGATTGTATTGTATCTTACATTTACCTTCATATAGACATGTCATACTGTATTGCTCTATTTTAGGACATTGTGACCCTGGTACAGACATCTGATTTACACTACTCTTTTCAGAGTATCAGGCGAGTACATTCTCTGATAGATAGTTCTCTTATTTATTTGTCAATTACTGTATTTCAATTTAGTTAGTTCTATGTGATTCTCTGTATCAACGCGTATGGATATTTCTGGATTCATGTATGCGACACATACCTTACTTGCTGGACTCTATTACTGGAGTCATTAGAATCATTCCGGAATCATTTCTGGAATCATCATGTATTGGTCGGACTCATCTCATTCTTTTGTCGATTTTGGATTCACTTGCTGGACGGGGAAATATTGAGTAAGACATGTAGACATACCCCAAATCTAGAATCTCCAACTGGAATCTACCGAAAGTATAGCCATCTCTTGCCTGATCAGTGAGAGATGTGCCTGATACCTACAGCCATTTACATGTCGACCTCGATTTTTAAAATACACATGTTAGATCATAGTTGGACTCACCCTGGATTCATTGTCACTGTTGGACTCATCTTATACCGAAAATAATCTGGTATCGGATTATATGGACTGGACTCATACTGGGATTACATTAGACTTATATCGTACTGTCTGGACTCATACATATTATTCTAGTTCAGTTAGCTTTTATTACCGTCTTTATTGCCATGATTCTTCTCTTATTTTAGTTACCTTTCTTTTTATATCTTACTGTTTCTCTATGCCATCATTACCTGTATAAAACTGCCATGCTCATCAATAAACTGTCTATAACTGCTTTATATTTTTGTCATTTACTTGGTTTTCTAGATTAGTTGTACTCGTTCCTATCTGATTGGACCTATTGAAAATATTACAGATGATAATCCTCAGGACACATGCCCTACTTACCGTGGACCTGGCGAGGGATTAGCTACCTTTGGTCTCGACTCTCTGGAGTGATTCAGGAGATTAGCTAGTAGACTACTTTAGCTTTCATGTTTTGACTTGTTGTATTAAAGTTAAGATATTGAGTTTGTATTAAGTTTGTTTGAGATATTGTTGTATTATTTTAGTAGTTAGTTGTTTCTGTCTTTAATTCCTTAGGTATAACTTCTGTGTTATCTTATCGTGCTTTAGACGGTGATTGAGTATATCATATCCTTTACTTGTCCTCCATTCGGAGCTGATATCTGGACAAGTATATTATATACACTGCATGAGATTAGTTAGCAACCTAGGACAGCTTTCTACCCGCCGACACTGCGGCGTAGGCTGGACGTACCCACATCTCGTGCCCCTATACAGGGTGCGGGTCGTGACACCCTAAACAAGCCGCATGAACTTCTGATAAACTGGGCCGCATGAAGTCTCTTCAACAGAACCGCATATGAACCCATCAAAGTAGAGCGTATGAACTCTGTTTAAAACCGAACCGCATAAGGACCCCAAAACAGAGCCGTATGAACTCTGTTAAAACTGAGCAGCATAAGGACCTATCTAAGCAGAACCGCATGAACTCTGTTAAAACTGAGCCACATAAGGACTCGTCCAAACAGAGCTGCATGAACTCTGTTAAAACTGAGCCACATAAGGATCCGTCCAAACAGAGTCGCATGAACTCTTTTTAAATGTTTTCTGGTCATCTCCTGACTTTGTTTCTTTTGTCCTTTTTTTAATAAATTTGCCAGTTAATGCTGCGGAGAACCTCTGGTCGGTCGCGCCCAATCTGTATGGGCTATAGGTATGGCCATATAGAGTATGTGGTGAACCAGTTTCCAAAAGATGAAACTTTGGAGAGGCTGGACGACATAAAAAAGTAGTCCTTCTTCTTTATCTCAGGGATGATGAACTCAGGGCTGCTGGGGGGCAAACACTTGAAGTCTGCGTTCCTCTTCGGGGATGCCCTGACTGTGAAGAACTCTCAAGTTCTGGATATATCTAAGAGCTGGAGTTTTACTTCAGATGGATGGCGATCCATATTCCTCTAATGAAGAGTCACTTTCCACTGTCATGGTTCAACATATTGCCCATGAACAGGAAGATGGAGGATTCCTTGACTCCGACCCGGAGCGGAATGATTGTGGGCGAAATTTACTACAACAACAACATGCGTCAGTGTACGCGGGCAGGGTACCAGTCAGCCGTTACGTGATGGGGTTAGCCGCGGACAGTTTCTTGAATGTGCAGGGTCCCAATTTCACGTTCTCTGAAGCAGATACTTTCTTGAACCAGCTTGCTCGGAAGGGATCCTATCCGATTGGCCGTTGTCGCTACCGAGTTGGGTACACCCTATCCCTTCGTGGACCAACCTGTCCATGTGGATTGCACGAGAATACGAGACTCTACTGCACGAGATTGGACTATACCGTAAATTCGGGTACCAGCCACGGCTTGCCCATAAATAATAAATTATTCATGGCCCTGCTGGAGATGTATAACTGCCTCATGGGGACCTTCTTTACACCCATGCGGGAGATGGGCTTGCTCTGCACGAGATACATGCCGTCTCCAAGCTGCATTGGAGATAAAGTCTTTGAGGTGTACACTCCTACGAATGAGGAATTAGAGGAATTGGAGGAGAGGTTCTCGGGCTTCGTTGTCCTACCGGGAATTGCTGTGTCATCACAGCACGTGCCAGCAGCTGTCAAAAAAAAAGAATGACAGCTCGGAAGGGAACCTTCTTCACACAAAGGCCTGCCTCTCTTATCTTTTTAAGCTCGGTGCCTCAGGCGGGTTGCTCCCCAAAGTCCTCGCACTCGAGAGGAGGTGCAGGACTAAGTATCGACCGCCAAGAGGGCAAGAACTACCGGTGACAGGTTCGGAGTAAATTTGACACTTTTGCTTTTTTTATCAAGCCACTCAGCCATTGTCCAAGAAGGCTATTCTGGCCGGATTCTTGATGGTGTGGCTATAGAATTGGGTAGTCTCAGGAGGGGCTGGTTCCATCGAGAGAATCATCCGTAATTTTATCCTCCCTGCTGTGAAGTTGGTCTTCGGAGTCAGGCTAGCTCTACTCTCGGCCATGGTGTGTAGTATACACCGTTGCCTTCGCACTTTTACGTCCAAGGTCATCGCCCATGACGCGATGATGGACTTTGAACGTGTTGAACTTCCCTACCACTATCTGATAGGGGTGGTTGCTGATGCATTGTCGGTCTTTAATGAGGCCTGGCCCCGAAGATAGCGTAACAGATGACGCCTTCATCTTCCAATATCACCGCATGCCTTGGGTTGTGAGACTATGCACGCCTGCCGGATGGTGCTGTCGAGAGTGGACAAATACAATTTTTCGTATCTGTACCTCGATTTACTGCTGAGGAAGTGAGGGCGTACATCTGGATGGTACTGGACCTCCTCACTTCTTAGATGACAAGATGCTCCTTTGGTTGCACAACATTCGCCCTTTCCACCTGGCATACCGCAACCTCAATCCTGTCTACTTGGAGCCTACTTGCCAGTAGGTTCGCCCGACAGTTTGGGTATAGCCAGCTTTTCTTGGACAGTCCCAGCCCTTGCCTGGGTTTTAAAGACAGCATCCTCGATGGCATCAGGGCCTGACATTATTATAATACGGATCACACCCGTACTAGCTTCTCGGTTCCTGATGCTGGGATTCAGGCGAGATCTTGTATTTGGTGGCTCGCTACCACGTCATGGCAACAAGCCTCATGTTGCTTTTGACCCGAGTACTAGCTTCATTGTTAGTACGGTTTGGAGGAGAAACCTAAGGGTCTAAGGCGAAGAAGAAGAAGAAGAACACGTTCACTATGTCGGACTCGGAGTCTGCCAACGCGGACGAAGAGGATGACGAGCATGAGCATAATCCCGACAACTCTCTTCCTCATGCAGATGAGGTGGTGGCAGATCAGCCGCCCATTTTGTCGAGCTCTTCTCGAAAGCATAATAGGCCTGGGTCTGCTGGTGGCGGCAGTACCTCCTCCGTGAAACTAGCTGCGGTTAAGCGTCGCCGGCTGCTCATTAAGAAGAGAGGCGAGGATCTGGGCGCCATTTCGGAGGTGAATTAAATTACAACCATCTCCTTCATTAGCTCTTCCATTTCCTGAACTACGATCTAATCATTTTTTTTTCTCTGTAGGCGTCAGAAGAGTCGACTCTCGAGAGCCGGCCGCTGTTTCTGAGGTCAACCCGGCACTGACCACTTTGATTAGTGACATGTGTACCGAGATAAGCCAAGTCTTGACTAGTGAGGAGGCTCATTCGCTCTATCATCACATCCTCTGGATTAAGCTGATTGATGGTTGCTCTGGATATACAGAGGTCCTGCTCATTCACTACCAATGACGGACATTGTCCGGGTAGAGTTCGTCAGAGAGAATCTGGTGGAAGAGAGCGTGCCTCCTCCCCCTCCGACTTATACTGAGGGACCTCCCGCTGAATCAAGTTTGGGATGACAAGCGCGAACGGTCAGTGCAGGGATAACTAGTCCCTGCATCCTCATATGTTCTTGTGGCTCCAGAGGTCGACCTCTCTGCCCTACCGAGCCTCGGATTCTTCGGGCTACGAAAGAAGAATTGGCCGCTATTCAAGCGTCCTTTCGCTCGAAATTTGTTTCCCTCGTGGCAGGGGTATCAAGTTCCGTTGCATCTTCTTCGACTCTGCCAGCCACTCTCCCTTTAACGCCGTCTTCTTCGAAAGTTCTGGATGAATCGTCAAGGGATGTTTGACAGTTTCTACCGTCATCTGAGGCGAGGAGTCGAAGCCGCTGTGGAGAGGGTGTAAAACCCCTAAATTTCTACTAATTTTTTTATTTAAATTTGATACCGATTTAAAATTTTGTATTGTACGTCGCATGGTCGTATTGTACGTCGCGCACGACGTTATATTTTTCGTAATTGCTCAACGAGTGCGAATATGTGCTAGTGTACATATTTTTAGAAAAATATTTTTATTTTTAGTTTCAAAAGAATATATGTAATATTTTATCTAGCTATCAAAATTTTCTAAATTATAATTTTATTTATAAAAAGCCTTTCAATTAGAATAAATAATGTTATTCGTGCATACAAATATTTCATAAATATTTTGCTAGTAAAAAATAATTTTCGAGATTCATTAATATTAATAATTTATTATTCAGAAAGATATTTAAAAATATTAATGTAATTTTCGAAATTATTATTATTAATTTATTGGAAATATATTTCAAACTTTTTGTGAAGATTTAAATGTTGATTTAATTTTTGGATTTATTTAAATAATTATCTATATTCGTAAATTGATTTATCTTAATTATTTTTAAAATAAAGGATATTTAATTAGATCTAAATTTGGATTTGGTTTGGATTTGGATTTAATTGATTTAAATTAATATATGAATTATCTACATTGGGTTTTAAATATCCTAATCCTTATCATATTGGGAATTCCCACATCCTATAAATAGGCAGGTACTCCTCCAATTCATTATTGATCCACACAAATATTTCTTCCACCACAAGTGCAGTGCCTCATGTGTGTTCCACGTCCCAAATTCTTATTCCAATTCTTTTTACAAATACATCATCTTCTTCGTGTCGGACAAATCCTGACACAGTCAAATCCATTACCCTAACTATTCCCTGTCCACCCACAGACTCATGTTGCCGCCCTCTGACCGCACGCACCCTCTTTTATTACCCCGACCCAGTCATCTCCCCTAGATCACCACCCCCGACGTCCCCATCACCACAACCCACTGTCACCGTCCCCGCCACCGTCACTCCGGCCACCTTGGCCGAGTGCAACCACCATCACAACCATTACCAAGCCCTCACCAGCGACAGCACCTCATCCAACCATCGACACTCACCACAACCAACCCCACGGCCAAGCCCTCCGGCCAAACCAACACCGCCACCCCCTTCACAACAGACCCCACCACCACCATCCCTGGCATCACCATCATACCCCTGTCACCACCGCACACACACAGACTAGACGACTCCCGCCGCCACTCCGATCACACCCACATATATACTAAATAAATAAATAAAAATAAATACAAACCCCTCACCTGACCATCGCGGCGTGCGTCTACTCCTGGCCACCACCGGCCGACCCAACCTTGTCGGCGTCACAGCCATCACCACCAGCCTCTCGCTTAGCCCGCGACCCAGCTGTCACCAACCGACCATCGATCCCATCACCGCTGTGGCTTCCCGCGGCTGCCTCGCCGAAGTCGTAGGGAACGAACCCCCTTCTCCCTTGCCGCCGACCGGAGCTCAGCCTCCAGTCGAACCCCGAATTCTGACCGTGCCGTGCGCCCCGCCTCCGCCACAGACGATCGACGAGCCGTGGTCGAAACACCCTTCCGTACAGACCCATCGCCTAGACCCCTTCGTCGCCCGCGCGAAACCCCATCGCCGCCCTCCGGTGAACCCACGCCCGACCGTCACCCCCTCGACGCCGTGACTGATCCACCGGACCGCCACTCGCCCTCTCCCTCGTTCCACTCCTTCACTTTTCTATTTTTGAGAGCTTCTCTCTCCCATTTGGGAGAAGAGAGCTGAATAAAAAGTATGTTATTTTATTTTCCTTTTTCCCGTTCTTTTCCCTTTCTTTTCCTCTGTAAGGAGCAAGCTCAGTAATTGCTTGTTTTTTTTTTCTTTTATTATATATTAATTTTTAGTTATTTAATTGCTTTGTTGTTTGTTCCTTTGTATTTTTATTTATTTAGTGTTCTTATTGTTCCGAGAGAACAGCAGCTGGTAGCTTTAATTTTGTTCTCAATTGTCTTTTGTTTCCTTGTTTTGATTCCCCTCTTATGAAAGGAGAACAGTTCTGTTACTGTTTTTAGTATTATTTATTATTACTGTTATTATTATTACTGTTATTATATTATTACTGTTATTATTATTATTTTATTATTTTTTGATGTATATGATATAACCTAAATACATGCATATCTTGTAAATCATGGTTTTCTTAATTTATTTATTCATTTTGAGTAACTATATTATTAGTGCTATTAACATATTTGTTATATAAAATTTATACCTTTAAAAATATGGTGAAAAAGATATCATGGTTTCTTATCTAAATAAATTGTAGCTTTTTAAAACCCTAGAAAATCTAATTTGATATAGTTAAAATAAATCACTACTTTGGTCTACAAAATTTTAGTCTTGAATATAGATGATTTTGAGATTCCCAAATACTATGTATTTTCGAGTATTATAAAATATTTTCGAAATCGTATATGTATAATATTGATCCACTATTTTTTGATTTTTCTCCTGTCCGTATCCAGTCCTATTCTTCCTATTCCTTCGCCCATTTCGAGAGTACCTTATGTCCACCCTAACTAAATTTACCCTTCTGGACCTAATGGAACTGTCCGTGCCACTATCCGAGGTTCCCTTGTGCAGTTGTTGTACCAAAGTTGCAGAACGTGCCACCTTGATCATCGCAGTACACCAGGCGTCCTACCAGGCAAGACACCTTGCCATTTACTGTTTAATTATTTTAGCTCATATTTCATGCATTATTATTATTATTTATGTAAAATAAACTGTGATACATAGCATAACCTGTTAGAACTTATTGTTCATTTATTGTTCCTGCTATGTATTATTTTTCATTTGTGTGTTGCATTCATGGCCTTGACACGTGGTATTACGAAGTTGTTTATCGTATATAGAACACGGACATGCGTGACTGGCTGGCCACCGGTGCGTAAAAGCTGTGCGATAGAAATAACCGCTAATAGAGGTTGCATGCTAGTTTGACTTAACGGTTATAGAGGTTACTGTTGTTGATACAACATGGTAGGCATTGGGTGGGAAGAACATCTCCTTAGCGTATGGGTCATATATACACTGTCCTGATTGCTGGTTATCTCCAGTGGGAGGTACGGTCCTGATTGCCGGTTATCTCCAGTGGGAGGTACGGTCCTAATTGTCGGTTATCTCCAGTAGGAGGTACGATCCTGATTCCCGATTCCTGACTGAGCCGGCCCATGCGTCAAAGGTTTGTTCTTTATTGCATATTCACAATAGTACGGCTAGGTACCCTATTGTATGTGTCCCTTAATTATTTGAGCAATATTTAAATCAGTTATATGGCATGATATTATGTGTCTTGTTACGTCCCTCTGAGGACTTGGTTGTCTTGCCAGGTGTGTGCTATTTTCTTTTGCAGGTGCTTTAGCTCTAGCCGTGGTCTTTGCTACTTCTTCGAGGATGATTGCATTTGGATCGTCTTTGCTTCGCTCGCCAAACTTATTTCTTTCTCATTTATTTTCCTTATCTTGTTGGTAGTGGATTTGTCTCCGCCCAACATATTGTATCAAGACAAATTCATTCTTATTATATGACCTTTTATTCATTTATTCTGTGTGGATGAGATTAGTTATGGTTCTACTGCATTTTACAGCTTATGTATCCATACGAGGTTTTCATATATTGGAGTATACTTCGTATGAATACAGCTGGCATGTCTACGTTCCTAGTCCTACGTATCTTGGGACTGGCGTTACATATTTTTGTGGTGGCCCATGCAGGTCAAGATAAATTGTTTGGTTACTTTACCGTACCAAGCAAGCCTGCGTATAAGATTAGAAGTCTAGGACCTCATCCACATATTTGATCTCTTTCCTTGATTTTATCTACCGTTTGACTCATCAATTGCATCTTGCTTGCTTCCTTTCACCATTCTTATCTTCCCTTCATGCTGCTAGAGATTGACCCTACAAGTTAGTTGTCCCAAAGCACCATTAGTTTAATTCTTTAAGTTGGGTAGACTACCTTATGACATAGCAACCCCTTTGACCTAGTGACCTATATTAGCAAGCTTATTTAGATTCTAGAATCTAGAGGACCTAACCCTTCTAGCCAACCAAGGACTTGGACAAAAAGATTATAGGACAACTGTATGACTTAGAATCATTCTACCTTCTTTTAATCTAAATCTCTCGTGCCTATGTTTTTACCACTTTGACTAATGTTGCAACTATAATCTAGTTTTGCAAACTCATCCATTTATCGAGTTTGTTCATGACTTATGCTATTGAGCGGCCGCTTACTAACGTATTGTCTACTCAGAACTGGTGCATGATGGTCTGATCAACCCAGTGCACTTTGGTTCGCCTTTCTCATATATCAATCTACGTGGATGGGATGTAGTTGAGCTTTCCCCTTAGAATTCCATCCACGACTGCCTTGGCGATTCGTTTGAAACTTATATGGCCGCCTTTGAACCACGTATTCGAAATCGATAAAATCGTCCTTGCACTCCTCATTGCTTTCGCCTTCAACCATTTTAGAATGACGAAAGCGTTGTGCTAGAAAATTCCTCTAGCTATCCTATCGCCTATAACCATTATCACTACTTGCTATATCTTAATCTTAACTACTCGGCCTATCAAACCCTCTAATCACTTTGAATTTATTTCGCTCTCTTAATCGTAACTCTTCATTACCCATGACCATACCGTATTATTTTTCTACGATCTAGATCACGAATTCTTACGACATGATTTTGTGAAAACATTGTCATCGTTGGATCCCCATTAATACCCCCCTTGTGTCTTCTCACCCCTACTAATTCTTAATTTCGAGGACGAAATTCTTTTAAGTTGGGTAGGATGTAAAACCCCTAAATTTCTACTAATTTTTTTATTTAAATTTGATACCGATTTAAAATTTTGTATTGTACGTCGCATGGTCGTATTGTACGTCACGCACGACGTTATATTTTTCGTAATTGCTCAACGAGTGCGAATATGTGCTAGCGTACATATTTTTAGAAAAATATTTTTATTTTTATAGTTTCAAAAGAATATATGTAATATTTTATCTAGCTATCACAATTTCCTAAATTATAATTTTATTTATAAAAAGCCTTTCAATTAGAATAAATAATGTTATTCGTGCATACAAATATTTCATAAATATTTTGCTAGTAAAAATATAATTTTCGAGATTCATTAATATTAATAATTTATTCAGAAAGATATTTAAAATATTAATATAATTTTCGAAATTATTACTATTAATATTATTGGAAAATATATTTCAAACTTTTTGTGAAGATTTAAATGTTGATTTAATTTTTGGATTTATTTAAATAATTATCTATATTCGTAAATTAATTTATCTTAATTATTTTTAAAATAAAGGATATGATTTAATTAAATCTAAATTTGGATTTGGTTTGGATTTGGATTTAATTGATTTAAATTAATATATTATCTACATTGGGTTTTAAATATCCTAATCCTTATCTTATTGGGAATTCTCACATCCAATAAATAGGCAGGTACTCCTCCAATTCATTATTGATCCACACAAATATTTCTTCCACCACAAGTGCAGTGCCTCGTGTCCGTATTCCACGTCCCAAATTCTTATTCCAATTCTTTTTACAAATACATCTTCTTTGTGTCGGACAAATCCCGACACAGTCAAATCCATTACCCTAACTATTCCCTGTCCACCCACAGACTCATGTTGCCGCCCTCCGACCGCACGCACCCTCTTTTTTACCCCGACCCAGTCATCTCCCCTAGATCACCACCCCGACGACGTCCCCATCACCACAACCCACTGTCACCGTCCCCGCCACCGTCACTCCGGCCACCTTGGCCGAGTGCAACCACCATCACAACCATTACCAAGCCCTCACTAGCGACACAGCACCTCGTCCAACCATCGATACTCACCACAACCAACCCCACGGCCAAGCCCTCCGGCCAAACCAACACCGCCAGCCCCCTTCACAACAGACAACCGCTACCACCACCATCCCCGGCATCACCATCATACCCCTGTCACCACCGCACACCACAGACCAGACGACTCCCGCCGCCACTCCGATCACACCCATATATACTAAATAAATAAATAAAAATAAATACAAACCCCTCACCTGACCATCGCGGCGTGTGCCTACTCCTGGCCACCACCGGCCGACCCAACCTTGTCGGCGTCACAGCCATCACCACCAGCCTCTCGCTTAGCCCGCGACCCAGCTGTCACCAACCGACCATCGATCGCATCACCGCCGTGGCTTCCCGCGGCTGCCTCGCCGAAGTCGTTGGGAACGAACCCCCTTCTTCCTCGCCGCCAACCGGAGCTCAGCCTCCAGTCGAACCCCGAACTCCGACCGTGCCGTGCGCCCCGCCTCTGCCATAGACGACCGCCGGAGCCGTGGTCGAAACACCCTTCCGTACAGATCCATCGCCTAGACCCCTTCGCGCCCGCGCGAAACCCCATCGCCGCCCTCCGGTGAACCCACGCCCGACCGTCACCTGCCTCGACGCCGTGACTGATCCGTCGGACCGCCACTCGCCCTCTCCTCGTTCCACTCCTTCACTTTTTTATTTTGAGAGCTTCTCTCTCCCCTTTGGAAGAAGAGAGCTGAATAAAAAGTATGTTATTTTATTTTATCCTTTTTCCCGTTCTTTTTCCTTTCTTTTCCTCTGTGAAGAGCAGCAGCTCAGTAATTGCTTGTTTTTTTTCTTTTATTATATATTAATTATTTTAGTTATTCAATTGCTTTGTTGTTTGTTCCTTTGTATTTTTATTTATTTAGTATTCTTATTGTTCCCGAGAGAACAGCAGTTGGTAGCTTTAATTTTGTTCTCAATTGTCTTTTGTTTCCTTGTTTGATTCCCTCTTATTAAAGGAGAACAGTTCTGTTACTGTTTTTAGTATTATTTTTATTACTGTTATTATTATTATTACTGTTATTATTATTATTATTTTCTGATGTATATGATATAAGCTAAATACATGCATATCTTATAAATCATAGTTTTCTTAATTTATTTATTCATTTTGAGTAACTATATTATTAGTGCTATTAACATATTTGTTATATAAAATTTATACTTTCAAAAATATGGTGAAAAAGATATCATGTTTTCTTATCTAAATAAATTGTAGCTTTTTAAAACCCTAGAAAAATCTAATTTGATCTAGTTAAAATAAATCACTACTTTGGTCTACAAAATTTTAGTCTTGAATATAGATTTTGAGATTCCCAAATATTATTATTTTCGAGTATTATAAAATATTTTCGAAATCATATATGTATAATATTGATCCACTATCTCTTTGATTTTTCTCCTGTCCGTATCCAGTCCTATTCTTCCTTTTCCTTCGCCCATTTCGAGACTACCTTATGTCCACCCTAACTAAAATGACCCTTCTGGACCCAATAGAACTGTCCGTGCCACTATCCGAGGTTCCCTTGCAGTTGTTGCACCAAAGTTACAGATCGTGCCACCTTGATCATCGCAGTACACCAGCGTCCTACCAGGCAAGACACCTTGCCATTTGCTGTTTAATTATTTTAGCTCATATTTCATGCATTATTATTATTATTTTTTATGCAAAATAAACTGTGATACATAGCATAACCTGTTAGAACTTATTGTTCATTTATTGTTCATGCTATGTATTATTTTTCTTACACATTAAACTTAGTGTTAAGGACCACCCTTTGTGTGTTGCATTCATGGCCTTGACACGTCGTATCACGAAATTGTTTGTCGCATATAGAACACGGACATGCGTGACTGGCTGGCCACCGGTGCGTATAAGCCGTGCGATAGGAATAACCGCTAATAGAGGTTGCATGCTAGTTTGACTTAGCGGTTATAGAGGTTACTGTTGTGGATACAACATGGTAGGCATTAGGTGGAAAGAACATCTCCTTAGCGTATGGGTCATATATACACTGTCCTGATTGTCGGTTATCTCCAGTGGGAGGTACGGTCCTGATTGCCGGTTATCTCCAGTGGGAGGTACGGTCCTGATTGCCGGTTATCTCTAGTAGGAGGTACGGTCCAGATTCTTGATTCCTGACTGAGCCGGCCCATGCATCAAAGGTTTGTTCTTTATTGCATATTTACTATAGTACGGCTAGGTACCTATTATGTGTCCCTTAATTATTTGAGCAATATTTAAATCAGTTATATGGCATGATATTATGTGTCTTGTTACGTCCCTCTTAGGACCTGGTTGTCTTGCCAGGTGTGTGCTATTTTCTTTTGCAGGTGCTTTAGCTCTAGCCGTGGTCTTTGCTACTTCTTCGAGGATGATTGCATTTGGATCGTCTTTGCTTCGCTCGCCAAACTTATTTTTTCTCATGTATTTTCCTTATCTTGTTGGTAGTAGATTTGTCTCCGCCCAACATATTGTATCAAGACAAATTCATTCTTATTATATGATCTTTTATTCATTTATTCTGTGTGGATGAGATTAGTTATGGTTCTACTGCATTTTACAGCTTATGTATCCATACGAGGTTTCCATATATTGGAGTATACTTCGTATGAATACAGCTGGTATGTCTACGTTCCTAGTCCTACGTATCTTGGGACTGGGGCGTTACAGAGGGGGATCTCTTTTGCCCTGGACCGTCAATGCGCTCGTGGATAAATTGAAATTCTTAGAACCCTTCCCGGTAGGGCGGGGATAGTTGAGCTGCTGAAGACCAAATTGCTAGAGACAGAACAGCTTGTGGCCCAGTTTCAAGTACTGCGGCAAGTTGATCTGTCTTCAGCGATAAATCAGGAGCGAGACTTCCTCACCACTGTCCTGGAGAAGGTAAGGGCTGCACGAGATGCGTCTAAGCCGGTTATCATAAAGGACCTCGACGATCAGTCTATTCAATATGATCAGCTAAGCCGCAGGAGCGAGGATTGCGTTGCTCGGGAGGCGGCCGCCTCTCGCAGAATAATAGATACGAGGGAGCAGATCCTCGAGCTCCAGAGGAAGCTGGCTTTCTAGGAATCTGAGTTTGAGGTCTCCCGTGCAGATAAAGAACTAATCGTTCAGGAGGCCAAAAAAGTCACCCAAGCTTCTGCTGGCCTGGAGAGTGCTCTGAAGAGACTCGAAGATGGTTGGCAGGCCCAGCGCATCTGTAGGATGCAGAGCGCCTGACTCAAGAGGCCGAGCGCCGGGCTAAGCTGCGATTTGAGCGGTCGACCGCCGTGCTGAGGGATCGACTCAGAGAATTATATAGCCGAACCATAGTCGCCTTTTTTCTTTCTCTCTTTGTCATTTTCCTTCATTTTGATAAGGACATGGTCCCCGAATATGTAGTACTTTTTCTTTTTAATAAATGACTATGTTTTTTTGCTTGTACTGTATCTTTGGTATTCGTGATGTTTGCCCACTGGAGGACTTTTGGTGGACCTATTACCCTTGGCATACCTTGGTTGTAGGTACGAATAGTAAGTTTGATAGAGATACCTAGAACGATTATGTGGTGAGACGGACGTGGAAGTTCTTGGTATTGGGCAAAAGAACGCGATGGAACAACTGGGCTACGAAGGCGTATGATAATGAGAAAAGAGGCGCATGTACTAGGAGATCTAGTACAACATTTATGGTCAACAACGGACACTTATGGTCAACTGTAGACGTTTATAGTCTACTGAGGACATTGGTGGTCAACTGAGGATATTAGTGGTCAACTGAGGACATTTGTGGGCCTATTATCCTTGGCGTACCCTAGTTTTGGATACGAATAAGAAGTCGAGAGAGAACCAACATACTTACTCAGAGGTAATGAGGACGTGGCAAGTATGAGGGTTTGTTCAATGGAGTCTTCCTACTCAGAGGTAATGAGGACGTGGTAGGAGTGGACTCCATGAAGGGTACATAGAACAACTCAGAGGTAATATGGACGTGAAGTCTACGTGAGGGGTGATTTATTTTTGCCAGAAAAGAAACAACTCAGAGGTGGCATCGATGTGGTTGTTTCGGAAAATTTGTGGACCTGTTACCTTTTTTATGCATGAAAAGTACGGGTAGCAGATCATAAAGGAAATGCTCTTTTAGGGAGGAAGTTCAAGGTATGATCATACGTGACTTACTACTCAAAAGATGATATAGATTCATTTGGAGTGACCAGAGTGAAAGTTCAGCAGTACCTGCAGGTACATAACTCAACAATCTGGGAGATTTTGAGTCAGAGTTTAAGTTCAGCGGTACTAGAGGGTACATAACTCAATAATCTGGAAGATTTGGATTCAAGAGTATAAGTTCAGCGGTACCAAAGGGTACATAACTCAACAATCTGGGAGATTTGGAGGATGTCGTTTTAGACATAATACTTCTTCAGAAATTTGTCGTTGATGGACAACATGAGCAAGTCTCCGTTTTGTTTCGCGAGGCGGTAAGCACCATTGGAGAATACAACCTCGATAACAAATGGGCCTTTCCACTTTGGCTGGAATTTGCCGGCGGTTTTGTAAGTCATAACCATCGGCCTCAGAACTGCCAGAACGAGATCGCCCACTTGGAATGTTCTGATTTTAACCTTCTTGTTAAAAGCTCCCAAGATACGTCCTTGTACAGCTTGATTCGTTGTTGAGCTAACAGGTGCTTCTCATCTAAACGCCCCAACTCCTATAACCGGCGATGGTGATTATCATCCGTTGTCAATCGATAGGTAAGGGTAACACGGAGTGAGGGGATTTGAGTCTCTAATGGAAGAACTACCTCACTCTCGTATACTATAGAGAATGGTGTGTTCGCAGTGGCTGTCCGAACTGTAGTACGGTATGCCCATAAGCATTCGCCAAGCTTCTCATTCCAGTCGCGTTTGTTGGAAGACACAACTTCTTGAGCAGTTTGATTATAGTTTTATTGAATGCTTCTGCCAATCCATTCGCTGCTAGATTGTATGGCATTGAAGCAACATTCTGGATTCGGTGTTTATCGCAAAACCGATAGAAGGCGTGGCTTGCGAACTGCGGACCGTTGTCGTGGATGATCCTTCGGGGCAGTCTAAAGCGATAGATGACGTGATGCTAGAGGGAACTGATCACGTTTGAAGTCTTCACTTCTGCCAGCAGAATAGCCTTCTCCTATTTGGAGAAGTAATCTGTGATTGCGAGTATGAAGCGATGTCCTCGGGACAAATACGGAGTGATCGGACCAATGATGTCCATTCCCTATGCTTCGAATGGCCAGGATGACACCGTCGAATGTAGAAACTTGGATGGCTGGTGGATGAAATCTGCATGGACTTGACAGGCTTTGCACTTTCTTGTATAGTCTATCGCATCTGCAACCATCGTGGGCCAGTAATAGCCCATTCGGCGAAGACGGCCTTGCAATTTTGGGCCAAGCTGATGGGCCCCGCTGACGTCGACGTGAGTTTCACGTACATCTTCTTTGGCTTCTGTATTTGATAGACATCGAAGCAGTAATCCATCGTATGATCGCCGATACAGCATTTTCGTCTCTGTATCGTAGAAGAATCTGAGGAAACGTCTTATGATAGAAGTGGCTTCCTTTAGATTCTCGGGCAAGATGCTATAGACTACGAAGTCTACGAATGGTTGTCTCCAGTCTGGTGCTTCGTCGACCGTCTGAGTGGAATAACTCGCTACTAATTGAACATTATTCTTGGGACATACCACTTCATGGCCTATCGCATCCACCAAATGATGAGCATTATTCGAAACCGCTAAGGAAGCGGCAAGACCTGTTGAGGCATCGGCTTCGATATTTTTGTTTTCCATAAATAAATTCACTTTATTTATGGAAAACAAATTGGCGACTCTGGGAACATGTTCTATGAAGAACCCTTCAAATGACGAAATGATGTTGATCGCTATTTGGTGATAGGGGATCATATCTTTATGGCGAACTTCGTATGAACCCCGAATCTGATTGAAGATTAACTGAGAATCGTCGTATGCTTCAAGATACTCTACCCCCAGCTCCTTTGCAAGTCGGAGGCCAATGACCAAAGCGTTGTACTTGACCACGTTGTTTCAACAGGCTCCGTGAGGGAGTAAGCCCGATTGATCACCAGCCCGGAGGGAAAATCAGCACCACTCCGACTCAGCGATGATGTTGTCCTTGGGCCCAGTTCTGGAAGCACTGTCGAAGAACATTCGCCATACAGTATCATGAGAGGCCACGTTTGAATGGGCGACCTCATCTGGTATCTCTTCGTCTATTCTGGTTGACTCTGAACCTGGATGAGCTGCTAAAAAGTCTGCCAGAGCTTGACCTTTAACAGCCTTCTGCGGGACGAAGATCATGTGATAGGGAGACAATAATATCGCCCAGGTAGCGAGGCGAGAGCTGAGTGCACCTGGCTTGGTCATGAGGACCTTGAGGGGGTTAACTCTTGATACGACATGGATGGTTTATCCCATGACGTAGTATCGCGTCTTTCTAATGGCGAATACCAGAGCAAGGCACTCCTTCTCCACGGTAGTGTATCAATGCTCAGGCCCCATCATCATTCGGCTGAGGTAATTATAGCTTGCTCATGTCCTACATCATTATTTTGTGCTAGTAAAGAACCGAAAGAATGCTCCATTGCTCGCATATAAGCAGGAATGGTTTTCCAGCAGCCGGGGCCACCAGGACTGGAGGGTTCTGTTTGCCATAAATATAAAAGAACAGAACAATTATCGGAGGACCGACTTTTACTTCACGTTACAAACTCGTTGTACAAAGAAAGCCTAGGGACGAAAACCTAGGTACAGCAGTTAAGTACAATTATTTATTTTAGATTCTGGGGGTGACGGTAGAGGCTCGGAAAGGCGACGGCAGCCCTGCCTTACTCCTTGGACGATCGGTATGCGGCCTTGGCTCCTTGTGAAAAGATGGTTGGCGTTGGTGAAGAAATGCTCTTCTTGCTCTCCTCCTGTTGCTCTTCTGGCTTCTCTCTCTGTGTATTTTCTCTCCGACTATTGGGGAGTCTCTCTGTATATGCGTATTTCTCTCTATATTGTCCCTTTTACAAGGGAATGGCACCTTGCTATTTATAATAGTAGGATGTGATCATTAGGGTTGCCAATGATTAGCTCTTGGAGATGGCGGTGGCCCGTAGATTGGTCAATCCAGGCCGTTCAGTTTTGATTGTGACGAATCCGAGCCATCGAGTATAGATAACACCAAATCCCATTAGCAATTAATGCTGATTGGAATAAATCTTCCTCATAATGATCTTCTATGTCTGCGAATAAATTAAATTTATTCTCCTGCACGTGTCACAGATTATTGGGATTTGACCCAATCTTTGATGGCAGTAATTCTGAGAAATTAATCGGCTTAGGACACGTGTCCAGGAGCCATTGGAGAATCTGAACCATATGACGAGTGAGCCGCATATGACTTTGGGCTGCATAGGGTTCAGGCCACGTGTCAGGGCTGTCTGGGTAGTGGCCCTCCATTGAGCCTTTGAACCACAGGGAGGTAATCATTGTGAGCCGTATAGGGATACATCCACCTGAGCCGCATGGAGATGATCCTCTTGAACCGCATGAGAAGTTTTTACTTGAGCCGCATGAGGCTTCCTCGGCCTGAGCCGCATAGGACGGATTCACTCTGAACCGTATGAGAAGTCTTTGCTCGAGCCGCATGAGGCTTTCTCGGCCTAGCCGCATAGGACGGATTCATTCTGAACCGTATAAGAAGTTCTTTGCTCGAGCCGCATGAGGCTTTCTCTGGCCTGAGCCACATAGGACGGATTCACTCTGAACCACATGAGAAGTGATTTGCTCGAGCCGCATGAGGCTTTCTCGGCTTGAGCCGCATAGGACGGATTCACTCTGACCGCATGAGAAGTGAGCCGCATACGAATGCCCACGTGGCAAGGCCACGTGGCATTTTTTATGGCTCTCGGGGGATTTGTGTCAGAGATCTCTTTTCTCTTCCTAGAGATTCGTTATTATGACAGAGTCATAATTACTTCTTTCTGTGTCAGGACTGTCACTTTTTCAGAGTTGTCAGCCGTCAAGCAATTAATGCGAGAGGGCAGAGGAGAGGGCTATCCTGCCACGTGTCTTTCTGAGCCGTATGGGATGTCTTGGACCGTATAGCCCCTTATGCCGCATGACTCTCCGAGCCGCATGGGCTTTCTGAGCCGCATGGGGTTCTTTGGCCGAATGAGTCATTTTCTTTAGTATTTCCATGCTTCTAAAGACCCCCTTCAAAGTTTTCAATTTGCAAAATTGAAATACTTTGAATAAGAAGCATGGCTGTTCTTCTAGCCGCATATGAAACCCTGACCGTATTGAGATCTTGGCCGCATAGGTTGTTCAGCCGCGTAGGTGGTTCAACCGCAGGGGACTGTTCAGCCGCATAGCTTCTCGCCACGTGTGCGGGTCTTTAATTGCCTCAAATTCGTTTCAGTGCCGTCTTTTTAGGGGGGAATCCCAAGGGTCAGCTCATTAAATCTTTCGGATTTGACGCCTTGGGTGAATCTTGGAGACGAAACCCAAGGAGTTGGTTTCGTTCTTCATGAGTCGGTCATTGGGCCACATGTCCTCCTTCTCCCGTCTTCCTATAAATAGGAGGAGTTTTGAAGAGAGAGAAGGCTTCTTTATTTTCTTTCTTCTTCCTCAGACCTTCCCTATCTCGATTGCCCTTTCTCTCTTCGATAATTAATGGCTCCCAAGAAGACCGTGGCAGTAAAAGGCAAGAAGGCGGCCTCCACTTCCGCCTCGGCTGCGGCTGCTACTCCGCAGTCGACGTACCTGATGTTCATCCTGACGTTTGCCCCCCATTACTGGTAAGGACAATGTATGAGTTAAAGAACCCCAACTGCCATGGCTACGTCGCATACTTTATGCACAGCCTTTGTAAATCGTATGTTCGCCCTACGGCTGAGCTGCGAGCTGCATAAGAAAACTACCGTGTCTGTATGCACGCCTTGTCGGCAAAGCCGCATAAGTGACGCTAAACCGCATAGACTTTTATTGTACGGAGCCGCATAAGCATTCTTCTGGGCTTGAGCCGCTGAGGCTTTTTGGAGCCGCATAATACTTATGAGAGCTTCATGGGGCCACATGGATGTTTTCTTGAGCCGCCTGGGGTTTGAAAGCACCCAATCAGCTCTTTTTATCCCTCCGTTAAACTTACTTTTCTCTGTCTGTTCTTCAGTGAATCTGCCGGTTAACGCTGCTGGAGAACTCTTGGTGGGTAGCGCTCAAGCTGCTCTCGGCTATAGGTACGACCATATTGTTCAGCATATGACAGACCAATTTCGAGCGATAAGCCTATGTCTAGATTGAATGCCATCAAGAATCAGTCTTTCCATTTCCTTAATCTATGATGACCTCGGGAAATTTGAAGGGGAGTATTTGAAGCCTGCATTCTTTTTTGGAGACGCCTTGACCGTAGAGAACGATCATATTCTGGAGGTGTCGGCGGATTAGTTTTGTTTCTAACGGGATGGCGATCCGCATCCCCCAGATGGAGCGACACTTCCCATTATCTTGGTTCAATATGCTCCCGTTGGACCGAAGATGGGGGAGACTTTAACCCCTACCAGAAGTGGGATGTTTGTGGGGAACATCTATTATAATAACAATCTGAAGTCCGTGACTGCCGGCAAAGTGCATACTAGTTGTTCTGTGATGGGATTGGTCCCTGGTTCTTTCCTGAATGTGGCGGGCCCTAACTTCACATTCTCTACTGCCGATACTTTTATAAACCAGCTTGCTCGAAAAGGCTCCTATCCCGTTGGTCGGTTGACGTTCCCTGGTTGGGTACACCCTATTCCCTCGTGGATCAATTTGTCTACTTGGATCTTGCAGAAGTATGAGGTCTTTTTGTGCGAGATTGGCTTTTACCATGCTATCCGAGGTACCAATCATGGCTTGTCCATAAACAAGAAGCTGTTCATGTCTCTGCTGGAAATTATAATTGCCGTACGGGACCTTTTACACACCTGTAGGGGAGATAGGACTCGCGCTCTATGAGATGCACGCGGTCTCCAAGCTTCCTTGGAGGGACAAGCGTTCGAAGCGTATACTCCCACTAATGAGGAACTCGAGGATTTGGAACGACGGTATCCTGGCTTCGTGGCTCTTTACCAGGAGATATTGTGCCATTATAACACATGCCATCAAATAACCCGAAAGGCTGGTAACTCGGAAGGGAATGATCCCTATACCAAGGATTGGGTGCACTATCTCTTCCCGGCAGATGCCTAAGGTCGAGTCACCTCTCGTCGCCCTCGATCTCGGGAAGCGGTTAAGGACTTGGTGTCATCGGCTAAGAGAGTGGCCACTACCAGTGACGGATTAGGGAGCAAGACTGACACTTTTGATTACTTTTACCAGGATACTCAAGAGCTATCCGAGAAAGCACTTCTGGCGGGATTTTTGATGATCTGCTACGAAATTATGTAGTCTCGGGAGGAGCCGATTCTATTGAGAGAATTAGTCGTAACTTCATCCTTCCGGCTGTGAAGTTAGTTTTACGAATCAGGCTAGCTCTCCTCCCGCCATGGTGTGCAGCATACACCGTGGCCTTCGTACCTTCACATCCAAAGTCATTGCTCGCGACGTGACCAAGGATTTTGAACGAACTGAGTTGCCCTATCACTATTTGATGGGGTGGCTGCTGATACATTACCCCTTTGATGAGGCCGGGCTCTGAAGATGGTATGACTGATGATGACGCATTTATCTTCCGCTATCGTGACGAGCCTTGGGAATGTGAAACCATGCGGCTTGTCGGATGGCATTGCCGAGGGCAGATAAGTATCATATTTTCGTATCCGTCCCTCGCTTTACTGCCAGGGACATAGAGGCTGTACATATTGACGGTATCGCGCCCCCTCAGCTTCTGGATGGCCAGATGCTCTTATGGTGCGTAACATTCGTCCCGTACATCTGGTGTATCGTAATCGTAATACTGTCTTTCTGGAGCCTTATCTGCCTAGCAGGTTTGCCCGACAGTTTGGATACAGCCAACTTTGTCTGGATAGCCCCAGTTCTTGTCTGGGTTATGAAGGTAGCCTTCTTGATGGTATCAGAGCTTGGCAATATTATGATTCGTTCCATAGTCGTACCATTTTCTCGGTCCCTGCTATTAAGGAGTCAGTGGAGATCTTGTATACGGCGGCTTTGTATCATGTCATGGCGAACAAACCCCCGGTCGTTTTAACCCAGGTACCAGTTTTATTGTTGGTACCGGTCTGGAGGAAGGCTCTCAAGGGGCCAAGAAAAGAAAGACTAGAGCCGAAGTACCAGATTTGGACTCGCTGCTGAGGGTGACGAAGGCAACGAGCATGATAAAGATGACTCTATCCTTCCAGTGGCCGATGCAGAGGTAGGTCACCGCCTGTTTCGTCAGATGAGACATTGGGGGATCAGTCCCTCGTTGCGCCAGGTCCTACTCGAAACATAGCAGGCAAGTTTCTCCTATTGGCGGTGTTTCTCGATCCCGGAAGCTGGTTGCGACTAGGCACCACCCGCTAGCCATAAGAGAAAGTGGAGAAGAAGTTAACCCTGCGTCAGAGGTAACAAAACTGCTCTCGATTCCTTCTTCCTTCTTTCCTTCGAGCTTCAATTCTAATCGTCTTCGTTCTCTCTTTTAGGTGTCAGGAGAAGAAGAGCTTCAAGATGTCGAGGTAGTGACCCAGGATGACGGAGACTCCCGTGAGCCTGTTCCTTTTCAAGATGAGACAGATCAATCTGTATCCCCCTTCAAAGTGACGGGGACAGAGGACGTGACTGGGTTTTACTCGGGGATCGCGGGTGAGGGGACCACGCCAGTTGTGGATGAGCTGCAGCCTTCATGCCCCTTCCCTGGTAAGATTAGCCGAATCTTGACCTGTGAGGAAGCCTATCTGCTCTATCATCACATCCTTCGGTTACGTCGATTGATTGTTATTCTGGACATACAGGTCCTACCCCTCCGGTGCCGAGGACGGACGTTGTTGGGACCACCCCAACCGAAGGGGCATTGGTGGAGAAGGGTGTACTCCTCACCGTCCGACTTGTCTTGATGGGCCTTCTGGGGGCTCGAGTTTAGCGGGCCAGTGATCGGGGCAGTCGGGGCAGGGAACGATGGTCCTTGCGTCATCCTCTGCTCCGGTGGCTCCGAGAATCGACCTTTCTGTCCTACCGAGTATCCAAGCTTTCCGGGCGGCGGAAGATGAGTTGCCGCTATTCATGTATCGTTCTACTCGGACTCCATTCCTCCGGTGGCGAGCTCTAGCGTTACTTCTCCGACGTTGCCGTCCCTGCTTCCCCTGACGCTATCCTCTGCTGAAGTTCTGGACGACGTTACAGGACGTGGTTGCCAGTTTTCATCGTCATTTGAGTAGGGGAATCGAGGCTGCTGTGGAAAGGGGAACCTCCTTCACCTGGCCCGACAATGCGCCCAGGGTCAAGTAAATATCCTTAGGGATCTTCCTGGTGATGTGGGGTGGCTTCGCTTCTGGAGACGAAATTGTTGGAGGCCGATCAGCTGGTGGCCGAGCTTCGAGTATTGTGGTAGGCTGATCTATCTGCTGTTATAAACGAGAAGCGGGATTCTCTTATGCTGTTATAGAGAGGACTAGAGCTGCTCGGGATAGGACCAGACCGGCCATACTGAAGGATCTCAGCGACTTATTTGACCGGTATGATCAATTGAGTTACGCGAATAAAATGTCACGGCTCGGGAGGAATCTGTTTCTCGTGAGATTACTGAGACGCGGGAGCAGATCCTTGCGCTTCAGAAGAAGTTGACTTTCTTGGAGTCTGAACTCGAGACTACCCGCAATGACAGGGGACTAATTATTCAGGAGGCTGACAGGGTTACTCAAGCTTCGACTGACCTGGAGACTGCCTTGAAGAAATTGGAAGATGACCGGCAGGCTCTCTGGGCTTGGACAATAGGAGCATTTACTCCAGGAGGCGAGCGTCGCGCTCGGCAACGGATTGAACGGGGGACCACCTCAGTAAGAAACCGCTCCTAGAATTGAGTAATGCTGAAATGTAGTCGGCCTTTTTTCTTGTTTTGTTTCTGTTTTCTCTCTTTCTGAAGGGGACATGATCCCGAAATATGTAATGCTTTTTCTTTCAAATAAAGAGTACTTTCAATTCTACCCTTCATTTGTATTGCCTGCTGCGCCTGTGATATTGTGGATGTTTTTCCCCGCATAGGGGATATATTGTGGACCTGTTACCCATGCGTACCTTAGTTTTAGGTAGAGGTAACAAGTTTTGGTCAGGGTACCTGAAGCAGCCATAGCAAAGTAGTCATGGGTGCTCTTGGTATTGAGAAAAGGAATGCCGTAGAGCAGCTGGCTCCTGGGGCATGATGAGGTGATAGGTTTGTGCTGAGAAATTTAGCTGAGGATATTTGTGGGCCTATTATCCTTGGCGTACCCTGGTTTAGGATACGGATAATAGGATGAAGGAGAACCGACATACTTGCTCAGAGGTAATGAGGACATGGCAAGTAGGAAGGTTTTTTAAACGTAGAGTCTTCCTACTCAGAGGTAATGAGAATATGGCAGGAGTGAACTCGACGGAGGATATTGATGGTCAACAGAGGACATTGGTGGTCAACAGAGGACATTTGTGGTCAACAGAGGACATTTGTGGACCTATTACCCTTGGCGTACTCCGGTTGTGGGTACAGATAATAGGTCGAAAGGGGATCATCATACTTACTCAGAGGTAATGAGGACATGGCAAGTATGAAGGATTCTTCGACGGAGCCTTCCCATTCAGAGGTAATGAGACATGACAGGAGTGGGCTCAATGAAGGAGGGCACATAGAACGACTCAGAGGTAATGAGGACATGGAAGTTCTATGTGAGGGGTGATTTGTTTTTGGCGAAAGTGGAACGACTCAGAGGTAATGAGGACATGGCCGTTTTAGAAATTTGTGGATCGATTACCCTTTTTGTGCACTGGGAGTGCGGGTATTAGATCATGAGGGAGGATCTCCTTCAAGAAGAAAGTTCAGAGGTATGATCATACATGACTTGCTACCTGGAAGAGTGACCGAGATGTGAGTTCAGAGGTACCAGCGGGTACATGACTCAGAATCTGGAGAATGGTGAACGTAATTCAGCGGTACCGGCGGGTACATGACTTCAAAAATCTGGGAAACTATGAGGGTGAGTTCAGTGGTACCAGCGGGTACATGACTCAATAATCTGGAAAACTATGAGGGTGAGTTCAGTGGTACCAGCGGGTACATGACTCCAAAATCTGGAATGTTTTGATGGTTAGTTCAGAGGTACCAGCGGGTACGTGACTCGATAATCTGGGATGTTGTTGAGACATAATATTTCTTCAGAAACTTGCCGTTGACGGGCAATATGAGCAAGTCTCCGTTTTGCTTAGCGAGGCGGTAAGCACCGTTGGAGAACACGGCCTCGATGATAAATGGACCTTCCCATTTTGGCTGGAACTTGCCGGCGGTCTTGTGAGTCATGACCATTGGCCTCCGGACTGCCAGAACAAGATCGCCCACTTGGAATGTTCTGATTTTGACCTACTTGTTGAAGGCTCCTGAGATGCGTGCTTGGTATAGCTCGATCCTTTGCTGAGCTAGGAGGCGCTTTTCATCTAAGGCCTCCAACTCTTGTAGTCGACGTCGGTAGTTGTCATCCGTCGTCAATTAATAAGTGAGGGCGACGCAGAGTGAGGGTATTTGAGTCTCTAATGGGAGAACTGCCCCACTCCCGTACACTAGGGAGAATGGTGTATTCCCGGTGGCTGTTCGAACTGTGGTGCGATAAGCCCATAAGCATTCGCCGAGCTTCTCATTCCAATCGCGTTTGTTGGAGGAGACAACTTCTTGAGGAGTTTGATGATTATTTTGTTGAATGCCTCTGCTAACCCGTTTGCTGCCGGGTTGTACGGTGTCGAAGCGACATTCTGAATACGGTGCTTATCGTAAAACCGATAGAATACGTGGCTTGCAAACTGTGGACCATTATAATGGATGATCCTTTGGGGCAGTCCAAAGCGATAGATGACGTGATGCTTAAGGAAGCTGATCACGTTTGAAGTCTTAACTTCTGCGAGTGGGACAGCTTCCGTCCATTTGGAGAAGTAATCAGTGATCGCAAGTATGAAGCGATGTCCTCGGAAGGAAGGTGGGGTGATTGGACCAATGATATCCATTCCCATGCTTCGAATGGCCAGGATGCCACTGTCGGATGTAGAAACTCTGATGGTTGGTGAATGAAGTCCGCATGGACTTGGCAGGCTTTGTATTTTCTGGCATAATCTATCGCATCTGCCACCATTGTGGGCCAATAGTAGCCCATTCGGCGAAGGCGATCTTACAGTTTTGGGCCAGGCTGGTGGGCCCCGCAGATACCGTTATGAGCTTCTCGTACGACTTCTTTGGCTTCTGCGTTCGACAAGCATCAGAGCAGTAATCCGTCGTAGGAGCGATGATACAGCATTTTCGTCTCTGTATCGTAGAAGAATCTGAGAGAACGCCGTCTGATTGAAGTGACTTCCTTTGGGTTCTCGGGCAGGATTTCATAGACGACAAAGTCGATGAATGGTTGTCTCCAATCTGGGGCATCCTCGATCATCTGTGCAGAATAACTCGCCACGAATTATACATTATTCTTGGGATAGACCAGTTCGTGGCCTATCACGTCAACCGAATGATGAGCGTGGTTCGGTACCGCTAAGGAAGCGGCAAGGCCTACTAGGGCATCGGCTTCGATATTTTGGAATCTGGGGACATGTTCGATGAAGAACCCTTCGAACGATGAGATGATGTCAATCGCTATTTGGTGATAAGGGATCATGTCTTCGTGGCGGACCTCGTATAGCCCCGGATCTGATTGACGATTAGTTGGGAGTCGCCGTATGCTTCAAGGTATCTACCCCCAGCTCTCTTACAAGTTGGAGGCCAATGACCAGAGCGTTGTACTCGGCCACATTATTAGAGTAGGGCTCTGTGAGGGAATAAGCACGATTGATCACCAATCCGGAAGGGGAAACCAGCACTATCCGACCCCGACGACTATATTGCCTTTAGGTCCGGTCCTCGAAGCACCGTCGAAGAACATTCGCCATATAGCCTCGTGAGAGGTTGCATGCGAGTCGATGACCTCATCTGGGATTTCTTTATATATTCTGGAGGACTCCGAGCCTTGGTGGGCTGCTAAGAAGTCTGCCAGGGCTTGACCATTGACTGCCTTTTGGGGGACGAAGATCATATGATAAGGGGACAGCAATATTCCCCATGTAGCGAGTCGAGAGCTGAGTGCCCCTGGTTTAGTCATGAGGACCCTGAGAGGGTTGACTCGTGAGATCACATGTATCGTTTGTCCGGTGACATAATACCGCATTTTCTGAATGGCGAATACCAGGGCGAGGCATTCCTTCTCCACAGCGGTGTATCGATGCTCTGGCCCAATCATCATTCGGCTGAGGTAGTATATGGCTTGCTCATGGCCTGCGTCGTTGTTTTGTGCCAGCAGAGCTCCGAGGGAATGTTCCATTGCTCGTACATAGAGCAGAAATGGTTTTCCAGAAACCAGGGCCACCAGAACTGGAGGGTTTGATAAATATTTTTTGATGCTGTCAAAGGCGCACTGACATTCCTCGTCCCATACGAATAAGACTCCTTTCTTCATAAGGTGGGTGAACGGTCGGCATCGCCCGGAGAGGTTAGAGATGAATCTTCTGATGTAAGCTAGCCTCCCTTGAAGGCCTCTGAGTTCGCAGAGATTTTTCAGGGGACCCATCTCCATGATTGCTTTCGTCTTCTCAGGGTCTACATGGATACCTTGTGCAGTGATGATGAAGCCCAAGAACTTTCCGCTGGATACACCCAAAGGAC